>JAQIXT010000187.1:0-56100 GCA_034700445.1 Stenotaenia linearis
CGTTGGCCTTATATATTTCTAAGGCCAACAGTCTTTTCATCACGTGATTATGCGATGACGTAATCGCTAATCATACAGTGATTTATTGTAATTTTCTCATTGGACATGAAGCGTCCAATCTTGGACTACTTCCTGTATCGCTTGTATATGAGGATTGCAAAATCCTCTTCTTAGTTGTTGCCTTGCCAGTAAACTATTCTAACTGTTCACATGTGCGTTTTTTGTTCTCGCCATCTTTGCTACAAGGATCAACAATATATTGTTTAAAAAAATAAACAAAATAAAATAAATTTTTAAATACCTCCGAGAGTCGAGCTTTTGTTTCAGGAGTTCGATGTTCGTTTAAAGATTTTTCAAAATATTCTTTCGCTCTATCGTAATTCTTCAATTTTAAATAGGAATTTCCAATTCGCGATAATGCCCTGAAAATGTTTATAAAGACAAATTTGAAAAATTTCATCGCACATTAAAATATTAAACAAAATTACTTTGCAATGAGCTTGTAGTCATTTCTATTTTCACGGCCAACCTCCACAGCTGTCTCACAAACCTTGATACATTCCTCGAATTTGCCTTGTTCGAAGTAAACAGCTAAATAACGGGGAAAAAATCAATCATTCATCGCTCATTTCTAACCCTCATCAAATTTCTGATCAATACCAGCAGTATTATTAAGGAATGTCATTCAGTAGGATCGAGGTTAAACGCCTGTTCATAATGCGTTAGTGCTTGTTCGAAATTTCGTTTACGGTAGGCATCATTTCCGAGATCTGTTTCTGTCAATGCCTGATAAAACAAATCAAAAAATAAATAAATGTCTAAAAATGAAATTGCGTTTCAGTCTCACCCTTTTTTTTTCCATAAGTTAAAGGCTCAGCGGGTGGATCATCTTTTAGTGCCGGTGCCGGTAGACCAGTGGTTAGCGCACTCACCTCTGGGCCCAAGGGTTCCAGGTTCAAACCTGGCTGAGGTCGGTGATTTTTCTGGTCGACTCCTGGCGTCGGTGTTTAGCTATTGTAGCTGATGTTAAATAAGATACGTATCTACTTTCACCTTTCAGTGAATTAACTTCTGAAGTTAACTTTCAAACTTCTTGTTGCAATATTATAATTTCTTCTTGAGCTTTAGGAAGGAAAGATGGTGCCAATGTCTTCCTTAATCGTCATAGAAAGATTACGACAGCTCAAAAAAACTAACTAGTAATCAAGCTGGTGGATAAATAAACATAGCTGTGAGGTACGAGGTCATCACGTGACGTGTACAACACGTCATCATACCGTACATACCGTGCGTGATTCTTGTGTCTGCTTACAATTGCCTATTTCAACATTTTTTTACCGTTGTGTTTTCCTTATTTTCTAAGATCTAAAAATATACGTAATCTTTAAATTTTCATTGGCTATAATTTTTAAAAACTTAACCATTTACATCGAAACCTTTCGTGTACAACGTGTAATCCTTTCCTAACTTAGTTAATTCTCGGCAATTCAAAAAAGCAATTCTTTACAATTTTCACGACATTCGACAGGGTCATTAATATCGGTACATTCAAAAAATCCCTGCAATAAAATAATAATAAAATTTTTTCAAAAAGTTTTCAAAAAAAAAATTCCATTTAAAATGAAATTTTACTCCCCGCCCTCCGTTTTGGCCGCTCTCCGTTTCGCAGCCAAAATTGCATTTTCCGATTGTTCAAGAGAGCAATTATGAAAGTTTCGTATGTGCAGTGACCCATCATTTACCTCCTCATAACAAATATAACATCTGTAGAGTTTAGGTGGAATATTGTTTAATAAGTCTTACAGAAATTCCTAACTTAACTAAATGCTCATTGTTTTAACTATTTTTTTGTGGAAAATGTGATATATGAATTTTGGTTTGTAAATAACGTAAATCAAAATGTATTTATACAATTTGTATACAGGTGGAAAAATTATTTAACAAAATAATTTTGTAATGTCTATACGAAAAGATTTTAAAAAATGGATTTTAAGTTTTTGTTATTTTGATATGTGCTACAGCGCTTTTAGTAAGAATTATTTCAATCTAGTATAATCTTTAAATTTGTTTTATTATTAAATTATTTTTTATATTTTTCCAGAAATGCTAAAATAGATGTTTTATTGTTTAATTGAGGCATTTATTTCTACTTTCGCAATTAAAATAACCATCTCTATTTCATCTTTTATTCCACTTTTCCACTTTCTATATCTTTTTAAATCTGGTTTTAATGAGCCAATTAATGCTGAACTTAATGAACGAGTAATTTGAAATTTATAATTAGAGCTATATATGCGGGAACGAGAAATTAATTTATTAAACTATGGAGAAATAACATTAATTACCAAAATTAAAAGCATTGTATTATAATGATAATATCACTTGATAAAATGCATACGATGATTACAGTAATTACATTAGTAACTCATAACAATAAAATAATTATTGAATTAATGAAATCAAATTAAGTTTAACGTTTCATAAACTTTGGAGCTTTCTTAGCAACAATTGGCAATTTCTCGCCTTGCAGAAATGGATTGACTCTCTGAAAAGAATTAAACATTATTGCGGACGCTTAAGTTAGGAAAATCATGTTTACCACTGCTTCGTTTCTAAACTTTTGCAATTCGTGAAAATAATTTTCTCTCGGTTCTGGTTGATGATGTTTTTTCGCCATTATAGTCTTATGTTCAGATTGTGTCTGCAAACATTTTTAGTAAACATAAAATAAAAATGAAATTAATTTCATTTATTACGTCAAATTCCTCCATGATCTTATCTAAAGCATGGCTCATGACACCTTCATTCTGAATTGACTGTGCCAAAGCATTAATTTCATTGTCGTGACTTGATGTTGGACAATCAAACATGTGCTCAGTGTCGCACATACATTCTTGTGCTGCTTGATACTTGCGACTAAATGCTGCGGTGTTTAAAAAACTTTCCAAACATCCATCTTCGTCTGTAAATTTATTATATTTAGAAACTGTTTTATATTCATGCTACGCAAACTCACGTTTGTATCCTTTAGGGCAAGGATTGGGTGGATTACAGTATGCGGGTAAAACATTGTCACTCTTTACTTCTTGAATGTTTTTAATACTTCCATCTGGTTTCAGGTGTTGTTTTCCTTCTCCTGCTCCTCCTTTAAGACAAACTCATTATATTGATAAAGCAATGTGAACACATTATTAGTTCAGTTCAACTTACCTGCCATGTATTGATGCCCCCAGAGTGCATTATGTTGCAAATATTCTTGATCCCGAATCATAGTATCGAGTGTATCGTAATCTGGCTGAAATTGACGATCGCTATCAAATTCTTTAGCAACTCGGGTTCTATCGTTGTCATCGTCAGTCATACCACTTTATACACAAGAAAAAAAAGCGTTGACATCATTACGATTTTAAAATTTCTAAGAAAATAGCTTACTTTTCAGAGGGAAGCTCAAGATAATCGTTAGTAGCCTCTCCCATCTTAGCTACAACTTCTCTAAGTAATGCATCAGTTAAGGTATACGGAGCTTCGTGGTATAGACGTCCATGAGCATAATAAACCCAAAGTACCAATAGAAATAAAATTCTAGGCTGAATAATTACAATCTGGAATATAAAAGAAAAAACTCTTATTAGTAGTATTCGATTATACGTTGTGGTGACAGTTACAATTTATAGACAATAATCGCCCTCAAATATAAGTCGTGGCTTATTTTGAAGGAATTTTGAAATCTGAAGAATGCCAATTTGATAAGAACATTCTCTAGCAGAAAATACGTATATGTACAACTACCGTACCAAGAATTGATAACCTAGTTATCAATTCTTGACCGTACTGTACATTAATTTGCTAGAAATTGCAATAAATTTATCAAAATCTGATTATTGCGCAATAGATTCAAAATTTAAAATATAATTTATAATTTGAAATAAATTACAAGTCGATTAAGAAGATTAAGATTATAAATCTGCATCAAGTATAAAACGTAACAAAAAATTGAAAATTTATGAATATAAGCGGCGGCATATTTTCGATGAAATATGGTAAACAAGTTTTATACACAGTAAACGTAGAACTTTCCTTTCTCCTATTTTTGTAAATTATGTTTGGTTATAAACTGACACCTGATGTTTTCAAAGAATCACTAATGAGTAATTCCTAGTAATCTGTGTGGGCAACTTCATGAGAAATGATACATTTAATCTTATTTCGTGACAACAGTATATAAAAAAAAACCATCTAACCAGAGCTGTTTCAGTTTCAACCATTTCAGAGAATCCCAAACCCTCTAATATTTGTCATTAATAGACATTTTTCTTACCATATTCATTTCGGTTTGTAACAAAAATGGCGTTGTTTCTGTAGTTGGCTTCTCCTGCACACTTCCGCGCCCTACCGATGAGTTTGCACTCGTAGCAACAGTATTGATCATATTTGCGAAGTTAACGCAAATTAATAATAATTTTATTTCTTTTCTCGTGATTTAAGAATTGACACGAACTTATAAAACAATATGGTATATTTATAAAACTTCATTTATTACATAGGCGCATGTTTACTATTACAGTGTTTCTAACCCTTTAAATTCTTAAACAGCACATTATTCATGAAAGCTTTCCCCCGCTAACTTTGAATACGATTCTGTTTACTTAAACAGCAGAAATAATTTTCTTAAAGGTTTCGATGTTATGATATATCTTGAGTGTCATATGACTAAGTTGAATTTGAAGTTGAAAATATAAATCGCTTTAAGAGACTATAATAGAGTTATTACGATTCCTAATGATGCGGTTTGTTTTACAATAGTAATACGAGTTATTTTTTATAGTACAATATGTGATCAATTTAAAAATAAACTTGAGACGAATCGTTGGGTAACCAATTCCGACTTAATTTGGCGGTAAAAACGCTCACAAAAATAAATCATTCATTTAATTCGTAAAACGTTGCGCGATTAAACGCTTTACTATTTAAGACAGAAAGCGATCAATCAAGCTATAAAATATTATCTTAAATTCTAAAAATAGCACCGAAAAGTCGTCTTCGATAAAATTCACGTCCAGATGGTATCAATCAATAACTTCACTGCGCAAGTAGTTCATTCACATTCGTATCCAAATTTTCCAAAATCGCCTCGATACCTGTTGCTTAGTTTCATCACGATTTCATTATTCTAATCGAAGTCAGATTTCTTTCTTGAGAATCTCATACTCATATATTACCATAAAGATTCAATAAATTAATTAATTTCAATTTACATTGTAAACAAAACAATACAAGTATATTTTTATTGTTCAAACCGGCGAATTCAGTTAGTTATCAAGTTATAGAAATAAGCATTAACGTTCAAGAATGTCACACGCTTACGCCTACACACTTATTGATTGTTGGAACCCATTCAGAATAACTGTACGAATAGAGTCAAGTACACAGGCGGTTGCTATGGTGATGATCATGAAAATAAGGCGCTAGTTTAAAGTCATGGCCACTATAACATAACAAGTTCAACCCAAAAGGTCATTGTTTTTAGTAAGAGCAATGCATTATTTTATGCAGCACGTGCAAGGTATACTTAAGAAAAAAATTTTAATGTATGTAAAATACATTTTATGTATTCCATGATCCCAACAGATTTGCTCTTTAGTCGGATTCTGTTTAGTTATTATTAATTAAATACTCGCGAAAGCTTCCGAAGGACGGAACCTGTTTGAAGGTCAAGGGTAAAATGTTGAAGAGAAAAATCAATTCGAAAATATTCCGCTGTAGTATAGGCGTGTCTTTAACGAATTGCTAATTATATTACTGTAGGCTCAAAATGTATGTTAATTACTGTTTTGAAACATGCTTGTTAAGTCTTTTGTAAATTTAATTTAAGGTTTTAGTTCGATTTGAATTGAGGGCAGATATACCCTTTTCAAAATTTGCAATGAAATGTTGTTGATTTAAGTTTATTATAATTATTTCATGTAATTCAATCGTTATTAATATCGTTTGATTAAAACGATTGTTGTTTTGACCGAAATTCTCACAAGATTTATTTTTAATTAATTTGTTCCTAGAAAATTTGAGATCGAACTTTTCCTTATACCGTAATTGTTTGTTAAGAATTCTTAACCAATAAATAAAATTAAAATGTACTTGAAAGTACATCAATAGATTAAAAAGCAAAAAACAGACCTTGTTAGATTGGGAATCTAACATTTCTTTATACAGTGGATTCCGCTTAATTGGGACACACTGGGACTGGATTACTTTGTCCCAATTAAGTGATTATCCCAATAACGTGATGCGAAGTTCAATTTTTTAAAAAGTTGGTTTGCCTTTTGCTTTTGTATGAAAAATGAAATGACAAACTATCGGCCAATTTACTAAGCAACAAATACTTAGATGAATTCTTGAATAAAACAGAAACATACGCTATTCATCACAAATATTTATGAAAAATCAAAAAATGGCAAATTAATACATTATTTAAATCTTATGTAATCATGTGTTGTTGCCAAATGAATCTGCAGTAATTTACTTAGTAATGTCGTGCGATTTACTCAGTAATGGCCTTCACATGCCTGAGCAGTAATTGTCCCGATTAAGCGAAATTTGTTCCAAATAAGCGAAGCATATTCGAGTTATTTTCTTGATTTATTTTCTTTCTGGTTTAGGTTTGTTCCGATTAACCAGTCTCGGTCTCCCAATTAAGCGGAATCCATCATACGATAATCGTTTTTCTAAATTTAATTTATTTTATTGAGAATTATATCAATAGATTAAAAAATAAAGAGTCTATCAGTACTGCATTTTTCCCTGTCAGAGTTAATATATGTACTTACATCAGAAGTAAATCAAATTGTTTGGTTTGTTATATTCCCGTCTAGACGAAAAGGATAAGTTGCGCAATTCCAAGAAAAGGTGTGAATTAGTCATTTTCTCTATTTTTGTCACAATAATTTAGCGCAACGAAAATTTGATGTTATTGAATTTTACAAATTGAAAAAAATCCGCATAAAAATGCTGGCAGAATGGTTGACTTATTTTTTTCTTTTTAAAATCTTTTTTAAAGTTTGGAATTTTTCAAGTCACAATATTTATTTTTAAGTATTTTGTGATTAATTGTAACTGTAAAAATTCTGATTTCTGATTTGACTTTTAAATTTCGATAACTGTGATAAATCAAACTTATTATTGAAGTTTTAAATTGTAAATTACTGTGTTCAAACTTATAAACTGTTCGTTTAAACATATATAAACATATATAATATGTTTATATTATATATATATACAAACAGATTTACTTCTGATATCAATTACATTCAACTTTCAATTTATAAACTAAAAAGCATACTGAATTTAATCAGCAAATTTGAATTTTGAATTTTGAAAATTAATACGATATAATTTTAATTTTTTTTAAAAATAAGATGTTTTTGTTACTTTAAAAAAAAATTGATTTGAAGAAAATGTATATTTAATTAAATGTTTATTTTTTAAAAATAGAATCAAAATCCCTCCTCCATGTTTACGATTGGCTTCACAACTGGCCGACTACTGTAATTCTGTAATTCAGTGCAAATGTTGTTCAATCATCAAGAGGTTTGTTTTCTTCTTATACTCATTACAAGAAAATTGAGACAAATTAAATAATTAACTTTTGAATTCCCTATTGTATACTGGCGCACTTAAAAACAAATTAAATACCTGTTAGATTACATAATAGTTTAAGTTGTATGATAATAGTATTTATTTTTTTATTTAAAAATAATTTAGATGTTTAATTCCTACTATCTCTGTTTACACATCACTTGTAGTTTTGAATGTTATTTACATTTTAAACGAATCATCTTTTTTGCAACGTTTATTTGATTTTTCCCAGGGTTTGTAGATCTTTTGGTGCTGTGCTTAGCGGTAAAGGTCAAGGTTTTCTGATTTATGTTTAACGGTGCACGTTCTGATTCAACAAAAGAAAGATAAAGAAAGATCTATTCAAGGTAGATAATTGGAAAAAAATGGTACAGCAGAAATCATTGTGAGTTGATTTATTTTAATATTTAAAACAAATTTTTTGTTTTTATTCGTATTTTACATTTTTTTTTCTGCCTTAAGATTGCTAATTTGTTTACCACAAACATTTTAAAGGTCAATTTTTTCAAAAAGAAAATTATTTAGCAGAAAATGAAATATGATAGGAAAAAATATTATTCTAGATGAACAGTCTTACTTTATCATAGGGGATTATGTGTCAGGATATGAAGTGGTGTCTATGGAAACCATCTGCATCAAAGTCAGGCTAATACTACTTGATATAAGAGGCGTGTCGTTTAAATTGGTTTTTAATGTAAAGATTATTGTTTTGAAACGATCAAAATTACAAAATCGATCTCAATATAATCGATGATACTTGCAAGAGTAAACAAAATTAAAGAATCTGTTCATTTCTCATTGTCAGCTGTGGTGCTGTTTCATTTTACGTTTTGTTATCAGAAATCAGCCCGTCCGTCATCTGTTTTGATGCAGTTCAGACATCTTTTGAAGTACAGTTTGGAGCAAGTTACGTCTAGTTTATTTCATTTTAACGTTCGCATTTCAACTCATAACAGTAATTAATTTCAAAATGCTTCTTGCTTATTTTCTCATTTTGTTCTTTGCAACTTCACTCGCAATTGACATAACTGAAGACGAAAAGGCAAATATGAAAACAAAAGAGCCCTTTAATTTCATTTGTCCGTGCAGAGAATGTAATTGTGCGCTCAGCGATGAAATTTGTGTCCGAAAATGTGCTTTGGAATGCCCATGTCCTTTGCCTGGACCGCTGAGATATTTTCCACAGAAGAGATATCGTGATACGCTTTGATTAAGGTAAATAAGCTTAATGAATTTATTTTTAAATTATTAATTCTCGACTTTACTATTTCTATTTCAGACGTCGTTAGGAAATTACCGAACTCCGTTTACCTTTCATTCGACGAACAATGAAATGAATACCTCACACACAATCTAAAGAGAAAGATGTTGCAATCTTTCTCTTGGTGTTGTAATCTAAAAATCAGAATTTAAAGTTTATTACAAATTGTTATATAATATGATGTCACAGAATTGATTTAAAGTTCTTTCAATTTTTTTTCTATTTCTTTTTTCCATAATTTCTAATTCTTGTTCGACAAATTCATAACAATTCAACTGTATTACGCAAATAATAATCGGTAAAGTAAATGAACTTTAATCCGATATTTATAGCTTGTTTGGAAGGCAACAACGTCCATAGTATGTTAATTTAAGCAAACATTTTAGATTTTTGGCGAATCGATTATTCGAAATGACATTTGCAAGTTCGTTGACCCTTTTTAGCTCCCACAGAGCGTCCTTCCTTATCTCTCTTTGGCTCCGTCTTTTTAGTTGGTAGACCCCCTATGTCATTCTCAATGGATTCCAACTGACAACATGTTATTATGCTTCGTGATTGAAACCAGCTGCAAAACATTATAAAATATTCAAAATATACACCTTTATTCTTAGAATATTGTAAGAATATTTTATTATTGGCTAACGTGAAAGGAAATTATACATTTCTATTTCTGAACATCATTTCCCTAAACAAACAGAAAGTGTAAGTTTAGGTTGACGCCTTTCCGTTTGAAGAATCGAAGTCTGACGTCATCTGGACCACGAGATGGGAATTATAAGAGGAACAGTTTCTATTTTTAGCTTAGCTGCCTGCCATTGAGCATCGCACGAGAGCGAACGAATGCGTGAGCAAAGGATCAAAATTTGCGTCATCGTCGTCGTGCGAGACGCGCGCTTTTCGTTCGTGCGTAGGCGGCTTTCCCCGATCGATGATTGTTCGTCTAGAAATAACCGTGTTGCGCAGCGCCCGCTTCATTTGGTTGCCTCAATCTTCAGCAAGTACGAGGGCTCCTGGTTTTTTCCGTAATAGCGTATTGTTTATTTCCAGCGTAGACAGTCAAGTAAGTGTCATTTAATTTACTTAACTTTTAAATAAGTAAAAACTAAGTAGTCATTTAAAATTAAAGTTAAAAATTAAAGCGATAAGCTGAAACTCCGCCTTGAAAAAAAAAGTTAGCTTCTCTGCTTAACTCATCTAATGAAATCGTATAGATGAAACACAAATCAAAGAATTAAATTAAACAATCAATAAATTAGTTAAATTTATATAATTTTTATAATATATACACTTTTTAAAAAAAATTATTTTTATATTTTAGTTTTTAGATTTATTATGGCTACGGGCAGCTTCGTTTCTATCATGGCGAATATCGCAGTAGTTTTGTCCTATCCCATTTTTAATCATCAAGGACGATTCGAACCCCAAGATATCAATTTACCATCAAATTTTGCTTTCTGGCCTCGTCAAGAGCCCGCTCCCATGTACGGGTACCCGGACTTCGGCGATTACGCAGACCCACGGCCCGCATATTCTGAATTGGACATTGTCCGCGAACAGCTAGCGCATCCGCAAGTTCCACTTTTTATTAAGCGCATTCCCGCAAATCTTCCCTACCCGTATGGTGAACCAATTTCATTGGACGACGATGAGCAAAACATTGCTGAAAATGATGCCTCCGTCAATAAGCCAGCTTTAGAATTGCTAACCGAAGCGCTTATGGAAACCCTTATTAGACAAAGTGAACCCGACGCCAATTTCTTCCCGCAAGAAGATGCCGACGTAGAAAATGACGAAATTGTTCAAGAACTGAAAAAAACGGCCGTCAAAAAATCGTCCTCTTCTGCGCCAAAATTGAAGACATTTGCATCAAATGAAAATAACTCTCCCAAAGGACCCGGACAAAAAGAAATTCCATTGCTAAGACCGCCAACTCATTCCCCGACGCCCGCTACAGAGCCAACTGGTGATGAAGGAGAAAATAAGAAAAATGCGGCCGTTGCCGATACGCAACAGGTAATTTACAATGTTAAATTAGTCAATTTTAGTTAAATTGGTTATTTTTAAATCTCAAAATGAGCTAAGTATCATTAGAAGTGAAATTATTTTGTTTATTTCGTATAAAATTAAAACGGGAGTAATTAGTTCGCTATTACGCCATTACAAATAATGTGCGTTATCAAAATTGTTGTTTTACAAGTTGGTAAGATATTTTATATGACCTTGTTTTGATCAGTTGATAAACATTTTCATTGAATGTCGAGTCTTTAACCGCCCACACTTTTATGACAGTAGGAAAAGCTAGCCTGCTGGGAATACTGCGTCAGCAAAATTGACGCAATCTTAAACCTTAAAGTAAAATTAAGTAAAATGGTTTGTTTTTAAAGAAAAAACAAATTTTATTGTTATTTTCATAATTTTTTTATTTTAAATCTTTTAATCTAAAGAAAAACACTCAACAAAAAAATTTTATTTTTCTACTCAATCAATTATTTATTTCCGTTTTCTTTTTTCTTTTCATCTTTTCCTTCATTTATTTGTTTTTTTTTTCTTCACTTTTTTTTTAAAAAAAAAATATTTTTTTAAAATTTGATTTCATTTACAAAAAGAATTTTTTTTTCTCTCACGTCTATTTTTCCCCCTGTTGTGGTTGTTTTGAAAAAATTAAATTCAATCGGATTATCCAAAAATAAATTCCTAGTGAACTTCCTAGTTACGCTTTATCCAATTAAATGGTACCATCTAATTTGATTCTGCTTTTTCCACAAGATTGAACATCAGATCCTTTCTAATTAAAATAAAAAAACATGTTTGTGTTGTAAACGAGAACGAAGCCCTTCGCTTTTGCTATTGAGCCCTTGTTCGATCGATGTATTGTATTGTAGAATCAACTCCCACCACTTTTCTGAATGAAATCGACGGTAAAGGGTGGGTGTGGACATTCATTCATCTTTTACAGCAGAACACTTGAGTTTTCACTTGAGCATGCGCGTTGCGCAATGCAGAGTTCAATGACGTCAAAGGATTTGGGAGGAAAAAATGAATGAATCTCCTCTTTACTTTACGTCATTCACTCCACTATCGTTGCCATGGCAACATATACGCACGTACGATGAATGATGACCTGATTTCAGAAATCATCAATTTTGAAAAATAACGTTAATTATACCAAATACCAACATAGATGTTTCTTATCTATTCTTGATTATACTGATAACATGTTCTTTTCATTTCAGAAGACGAAAGCTGTCGGGGGTCACGTCAAACGTCATCAAAAAAGCTCATTCGTGTCGACGGGCGAAGATTTGACTAAAGAACTGAACAATTTGAAAAAATTTTTTCCCTAAGGGCTTGATTGATATTTCAATCACGTAATCAATCGTCTGACAAGAAAATTGACGTCCATTCTAAGTAAGGCAATCGCTGAAAGACGAAACGTGAAAATGTAAATTCAAAAGATTAAAAAATTCGAGACTGGAGATGAATAAATGCACGACGATCCAACTCCATTTTGCAGAGCGACTATCAATTATTCTCCCACTAAAAATGAAATTTGAATAAACAAATAATAGACTCTTAATTTTATTTTATTGGTGATTTTATCTTATTACCGGATCTCCGCCTATCTCTTCACAATTGTGTTTAGGTGGTGAATTTTTATACCTGTAGTTAATGTAAATATGTGGTTTGAAATTGAAACGAAAATTAATGTGTTTATATATAAAATGTCACGTTCGTAATGTGTAATTTTGTTATTGGCACATATCCAAATGTATTGAAGATATAGACTTCGGAAGTGATATGTAAATCTCAATACGTTTAGCGAACAAAATAAAGTAAAGAAGCAGATTTTAAATTGAGATTGTAACATATCCAAAATAGTACTGTACTGTAGTTTATGGTGTGTGGTATGCTTGAAATTTTTGATCAAATTTATATAAATTTGCTTTTATTAATTGTATGTTTGTGAAATATAAAAGTATTGGGTTATATATTTAAGTCTTGTAATTAGTAATTTTAATTAGAATGAATTGTTGTACTAAAATCAGAATTAATCATATATTATTACATTTATTAATGATAATTATATCACTGAAATTCCGCACTCGATCTTTCTTTGTGACGGTCTCCACCAACATGTGTTCACAAGAATCGTAACTAGAGCTTATGTTTTATTTCATTTTTATTTGTTTCTTTTGTCTTTGTATATTGCATTGTGTAAATATGAATAAAAGTATAATCAATATTTTTTGTGTAGAAAAGGTCTGTAATAGAATAACATAATTCACGTTTCGACTTACGAGCCATCGAAATTGTAATTAATTGGTGACGCAATACCGGGAGTTGAAATTGTCTACAATGAGATTTGGTCATGATAACGAAAATAAATTATAACTAATTATCTTTTTGTGATATTCATTTTCTGACAATTTGGCTTAATTGACCACGGAAATTGTTTTTATATTTAATTTTAAAAACGACTATATTTAATTTCAATTTCAATGATAGAAAAAATTTGAACAAGAAAAAACGTCAGGTTTTAGCGATACCCGCGAGACACGCCATTCCACACATGGAGGGAGAGAAACTGTGTGATTTGTGTTGTAATGCTTTTGCAACACTATCAGGAAGTTTTAAAACTATTTTCATAAACTATTATCCTCCCGAATGACAAGTAATCCACGCTTTCTCCTTGTAGACCGGTAACTTTTCTGATTTTCATAATTTATAACTTTATTTCGTAACTGTTCTGTACTTTAATTTAAGGAGAGGACCAAAGTCATTTAACAACATATCGAAATGAAGGAACACAAACAAAAGAATGTATTTAGAAAAATGCAAATAGGCATTTTACCATCATTGCCAAAGCCAGAATTTTTTCTATATTTATGCATTTGGATTTTTGCATTGTACCTAGCCATAGAAAAAGTCTTTTTTGTTGCATCAGGTAATTAAAATGGATCAAAATAGAATGCAATGAGTAAAACATCTTTGATAAAGGAATGGAAATGACATTAAGAATCGAACCAGATGGTTGATATCGTTAGTTTTGTGCTTAATGTTCTGTGGATTCATCTTGTCCTTTGAAAGAAATGCATTCAAAGGCAGGTGGTTTTTGATAAATTATTACAGTAATTGTGTAACATTTGCACAAAATGTACAAGTTATAATAGCATTATTTACAACTTGAACATATAATTAAATTATTATGTATAAAAATATTAAAATTTAATGTGACATTTAATTATTTAGAATTCAAACCGTTTTACTCACCTGGATACTTCACAGAAGGCTGGCATTTCCTCGGGAGAGAAAAGGTAAAACTATTATTTAATATTTTAGCTTTATTTGTGGATAAAAACGCCGTTATTTCTAGGATATATCTGATATGGAATGGAATGTGTGGTCTGAAAAATACATTTCATTCATTCCGTGGATTGTAATTCACATAACAGTCTCTCAATTTTTATGGCTGAAGCATTTACAAGTAATATTCGTAATTATTTTTCATATCATTACTATAAAACTAAAAATAATTATATATTGCTTTTCAGTTAATTTCGTACTTTTATATACTTTTTTCAACATTGTCTATGTTATATGTGATAGGGTTTTTACCAACTCTATATTTATTCTTTCAAGCAGTCGTAATATTTCCAACACATTGTTTTAAAAACAGAATAATTTGTTGGATAGTTGGATTGACATTGCTAGTTTTTATTAACATTTATCCATTTACACAAATTTTGGTAAAACTTTCTTTTCTTCTTAAATCAGAAAGAAATTTATCAATCTTTACTTAATTGCAGGAATTCATGGTTGTTCCGTATTCAAACGAAGAGTACATTCTGTCAATAGTTACTGCGTGGTTAATTATTCGTGGATTAAGTTTCTCGTTACATCGTTGTTCTGAATCTCGCAAATCAAAAACCATTCTACAGGACTTCATTAATTATTTGGGATTTTGTTTTTATTTCCCGTTGTTATATACCGGTCCTTTGATGATGTTTTGTGACTTTGAAAAACAAGTAAAATATGCTGTGTAATTATAATTCAATTTGAATTAACGATAATTTTTATTTTTTTTTAGCTCTTAGCTTCAAAACCAAAATGGAATAGGCATAGATTACTATTTCATACTGCTAATCTCCTTCGCTACATCTTCTGGTTTCTTTTTAATGAGCTCACTCTACATTACTTTTATGTTCATACCTTTCGACTTCATCTGAATTTACTAACTCATTGCCCTCGGTTGGTCCTAAATGGTCTTGGTTATTCGGTTTCACAATTTTTCATGAATAAATATACTGTCCTGTATGGCTTACCAGGTGCAATCGCACGACTCGAGAATTACGATCCTCCCCCCAAGCCGAAATGCGTGGCCCGAATTTATATGTATTCTGATATGTGGAGGTATTGATGTTTAATGTAATTTAATAGAATTATCTTTATACGCACAATGTTATTAACGAAAGAATTGTTTTTCAGGTACTTCGATCGTGGCTTATACACATTTTTTACAAAGTAATGAATGAAATTAGACCGCGACCAATTTTTAAAAAAAAAATTTCATAATTATTTTTTTACGTCATAGTCCTTGGAACAGAAGATTATAGATGAGCTTGTTGAGAGTTTATTATAGATTTTGACGTATTAACATGAAATTTATAAGACACGCAAACTCTCTTAGAAGAAGAATTATATGACGTAAAAAAAAACAATTAAATTTTTTCTTGAAAATTGAACGCGGCTACTGTTTTTAATCAATAATTTAATAATTATCTTTTTAAAGTTACATTTATATTCCCGTTTTGGGAGCCAATGGTAGTACCTTGAGGAAATTAATAGGAACAATTTTGTGTTTCACATTTGTTTTTGTGTGGCACGGAGCGACGTATACAAATTTAATATGGGCTTTGCTTAATTATGTTGAAGTTACCCTTGAAATGATCGCTTCAAGAGTCGGTAGTGATGACCGCGTAATTAAATTTGAGGTAGAATATTATTAAAAATGAAAAGGTTAAATGAAAATTGAATTTATTAAAATTTTCAGGAGCGATGGTTGAGTCCAGTGTGGTTACGGCGCATTCATGCATTACTCTCTGTACCTTTGCTTTATTTAGGTTGTATTTCGAATTTCTATTTTTTGGTTGGACACGAAGCTACTAATATCATGATAGAGCGATTGATTATAAATGGTAATTTAAAGAATTAAACAGTTTTAATGATTTGTTAATTTTTAAAACTTTGTTTCAGTACCAGTTGATTATTTTCTTCTGCAGAGTTTTTGTTTATATTGCATGTGTCAAGTTTCAATCGAGGTGAAGAATTGGGAACAAAGAAATCTGAAAATAACAAAGGCTCAATAAACTGTTTTGATACAAAATTTATTATGAATTTACAACTGTACAAAAATAGAATGCTATACAAAACTAATTTTTATAACAATTTATTTTTAAAATTCATAATTAAAATTAAATGACTTTTTAAATAAAGTGTTATTTTATTGACTCATTAATTGTTGAATTATTTATTATCTCTTATCTATCCTCGTTTGGTACCATGACAACGAGATGGAAAATTCTGAGCTTATTAGTACTGAATTTCGCCACCGCGGTGTGTTCGTCTGTCTCCTCGTAAAACATGGCTGCGGTTATTTGCCGTTTCAGCCGGACTTTTCTTCTTGAATTAAAATCTGCACGGGGTAAACTGCAATACAATTTATTTTACTAAATTTTGACGCTTTCATACTTAGGCATTTGTAGTATTTCATCTACAACCAATTACAATTCCCGGTTGACTGAAATCAAGCGTCCTTCAACTAGTGTTTTGGGATGCATCTCGTTACAATCAAGGAATACCAGTTTCTTCAATCGACGTAAAATATAAAATAATTAATTAAAATCTACATTATGGACATAATCGCAGTTATTATAATAACATAATTACGGTATTGTAGTGACGGCCACCGAAATTTGGAAAGGTGTAATTTCTGTGAGCAGTGCCGGCAAAAAGAGAGGGCGAGGAAAAGGCACTGGCAGAATAACTCCGAAAAACTTAAACAGAGGGCAGAGAATAGGCGATGGTAATGATACATAAAAATTGTATTTCTTTAATTTTTATTTCTTATTTTGAATTTTTTTTTTTTTTTTTTGCTTTGTAGGCGAAAAAAATATGGTCTGGCCAGGTTTAAATGCACCTATAATAAAAGGGAAAGAAATTATGGAAATGCGATCGCTTCCTAAGAACGAAGAACGCCAAGCTTATTTAATAAAAATGCGAGATAGTATGCCGAAATTTAGGACTTTTAAAATATCTCCTTTAGAAAGAGGTTGGTCTGGAAGCAAATATCCCGGAAGGAGTATTGGTCCACCTGATCGAGTGGGTGAAGGTATTGATATAGCATCATTTTACTAAAAATGTGACGAATAATAATTTGTTTGATGATTAAATTAATTTTTAGAGACATTTGAGGGTTTTGACACTATGGTTTTGGAAGTAAGTTGAAATAAGTAATTTGATAAAGTCAATTTTTATTTTTTATTTTTTGCTGTAATAGTTTAAAACGGTAATAAATATGACTGGTATTCGTGGGAGAGTGAAATCACAGAGCGCTTTTGTTGTAACTGGAAATCGAAATGGATTGGCTGGTTATTCTCTTGCCAAAGCTCCAACTGGACCTAGCGCCTTAAGACAAGTAAAATTAAAACAGGAAAATTTTAAAACATGACTACTAATTTAGATTACTTAATTTTCAGGCAAAAAATGCAGCAGCAACTAAACTAATGTTTATTGAATTATTTAATGGACACACAGTGTATCACAATTTTTATGCTAAATTTGGAAGAACAAAAGTTTTTGTTTACAAAAAACCAAAAGGTACGTTTGACTCGTATTTATGATTCTCACAAAAGAAAAAAAAAGACAATTTTTGTGGAATTTGTTAGGTTATGGACTTGTTTGTCATCGAGCTATTAAAACAATCTGCCAAACAATAGGCATAAAAGACTTATATGCCAAAGTTGAAGGAAATTCGAAAAATATACAAAATCTGACCCGTGCGTTTTTCCATGGCCTAGTGAATCAGGTATATAGTTTAATCCATTGCACAAATACAATCGTTAAAACATTTGATTGTTTCTAGAAAACGCATCAAAAATTTGCTGATGAGACTGGATTACATGTAATCGAGTTGCGTCGTGAGAATGATTTTTTTCCAACTGTAGTGGCGAAACCACAAAATGGATCAGTAGTAACCCAGGCAGATCAAAAAGTCGATTTCAAGGATGTAAGCTGTTAAGTTTTGTTGAAATTCAGAAATTAATGTTTTTAATTTTTTTTAGTATGTAAGTGAAGGCAGAGTCGCCTTGAAACGAAAAAAGTTTCCACCGTTTTATACTAAATTGCCTGGTTGGAAGTATCATCTTAAAAAAACTTTGTACAGGAGAAATCACAATAAAGTAAAATTACAACTTCTAGCTGATGTAGGAGCTGTGAAGAGTTACCTCTCGGATTTGCCCTCTGAACAGTTGCCAGATCTCAAAGGAGTATCTGCTATTAAGAATATAAAAAATAAAAAACTGTAATGAATTTTATAAATAAAAAAAGTAATAAACAGATGTCACAAAATTTTCTAATAAATCTGTAAAAAATAATAAAATTACTACTGTTTATTTACTGATTGAAGTGTGTAATCACTTGGCTAACACAAACACGCAGCCAACACGAGCAGGAACTTTTGTACAAGGGTCAAGATAACACGCCTTCATTTGTCAGCTGAAATTCTATTTCTTGGAATACTTGACAAAAGATATTCGAGATTTCCTCTTCGATAACAACGTAAATAATAGTTTTAGAATAATAAGTTTATAAATTGATTATTTATAACGGAAGATTAAGAGTAAAAGTAACGCTAGGTTTTGTCGAATTTCACTGTGCGGCGCCAGTGCGCTTGCCATGCTCGGCCCCCGGCGAGGCGGGTGCTTTGCCTTGCTGCATATTGGCGAAGACAACGCACGTTTTCTCTTGTTGGCAGTGTTTTTGGTGGTGTATCTGATTAGCGGTGCGCTTATTTTTCAAACTTTGGAGCAAGGCAGCGAAGAAGTGCGGAGACAGAAGTTTTGGGATAAGTACCATAAATTTCGCGCCTTTTATAATGGGACTATCGATGATTTCCTGTTGAATGAGCTGCTCTATGAGTACGGCAATGCAACCGCAGCAGGAATTCTTCACAAACGACCTCGGTGGGATTTTGGTGGAGCGTTTTATTTTGTTTCTACAGTGGTTTCTACTATTGGTATGTGCAGTTATTTTCTTCTTTAATATTCTCAAACAATTTAACAACTTCGAAATTACGATAAGCTTAATCTCTTACAGGTATAATATTTAAATGTATTTCATTCTATAAACTTTATAGAATAAATACATTTAAATGTTGCAGTTGAACTACGTAAAGATTTAAAGTTTGAATTCAACAAAATAATTGCGCGTACTTATATAATTAGTCAGAGATGACTTTTAAAGTCTGCGTTTTTTCAAATGCTATTTTGAAAGGGTGCTGTAAATATTTTGAAATTTCGAAAAAAGAAAAAGAGGAGAAAGAAAAAAAAGAGAAAAAACTTGACCCGTGCCTTCCTGTTCTTTCAATCAACATTTAATTTTTTTCTTTAGTAATTTCTTCTCGTGTTTTTTTTAGTTTTCACGTGCGCTCTGATTCCGTAGTCATGACAACAAGAAAATTTTGTTGTCTATCTTTCTCCTGGGTTGATTATGGGGATTTTTATGTTGCAATCATAATTCACTTGACTCAATGCATCTGCATCAAACATTAAATTACATATAGCTGCTATCTGCATGTGAACCCTATAGATTTACTTCCCTTTATTATGAAAGTCATAAATTTTACATTACGTAGGTTTTTGTGCCATTTCGAGTAATATTGGTTAGGTAGTAATATTTAATAACGAAAAAACTGAGGCCTTAAAGTTTCTAATTAAAAAAGTTTTTTGTTTATTCGAAATTTAAAAGAAATTTTAAAAATATTTAAAAAATATTAAAGTAGTAGTTTTGATTTTAATTTAATTTTTTATTTTGATCTTGTATGTTATACTGTTTCATTAGAAAATCTTTTCTTTTTTTAAAACATTACCACAAGTAGTCCGATTGAATTTTTGATTGCACGTTGAAAAGTAGAAGCTGAAGATTATAGCAAAGAGGAAAAAAATTGAGAGTTTGGCCGAACACTTAATGCTTTTAAATTGCAAATTATATTTTGTAAAAAAAAGTAATTTAATTATAGAAGTAGAAAATTTGAAAACGATTTTCGCAAAATGTTTCCACATTATCTCAATAAAATTTATATCGTTTGCTTTTAAAGCTAATTAAGCTTTACTGCAGTGCCAGCAACTTCTCTCAATCCAATACTAATGACTAAATTTACATTCCTCAATTGTGGCATCTCATATTGATTATAGTTTAATAGAAAAATCTGGCGTAAAACAGATGATTTAACATTAAATTTCAGCTTTATAAAACCAATTTCCTCACTTTTAAGTACCGATAAAATTACAATACAAATTGAAGTGAGAGTTCCACCACTAAAAAACCGACATGGGTTTTACATTTAAAACAACTTTAAGTAAGTAAAATCATCTTTGTGATGAAGCGTTTGTGTTGACCCAACACTTAGGATGTCCAAAACACAAATCAATGCTGGAATCGACTTGTTCACAGTGGGTTAACCTGGAAGCCAACTATGCTAATGAAAATTTCATTTATCGATCATACGGCTAATGAAAACATACCATTCAAGCGTACATCACCTTTAGCATTTAAAAAATTTTTTGAATAAATAATTAAAACTCAATACTTCATCTAAACATATTTCTATTGAACTTAACAACAGTTTCCGTTGAGTGAATTAAACCTTAATCAATACTCTATTTTGGCCTTAGTGGTTAATTTCTCAGCTTAAGCACTTGAACTGGCAGTAAGCGCTAAGCAAAAAGTAATTGCTTTGCTAACGCACCCATAAAGAAACAGATAACACTGCTGCGCTTGTATGGCTTAGTGCTTACTTAACCAAAAACAACAGGCTGATTTTGATTAAAGATTTTGATCTTCAGTTAGAAACAATTTTAAATTGCGGATGAGTGAAAATGAGGTCAAATGTTTTGAGTAATTTTTCGTTTATTATTGAAATCGGAATGATTCATTTTACTTTTCTCTTTTTCATGGTTTGTATTGGAAACATATTTACTGGGGATAGTATATAATATTATTTATTTTCTATTATTGAAGAGAGGAGTATGACAAAAGGAAGGGCAAGGAGCCAAACTCAGTAATCCACAGAGGGAGAGATTTTCCTCTTTTTTTTCTTTTCCTTACAGGAAGTAGGTATTAGCGGGAAGCTATTCTTGATTTGGACGAGTTGATAGCTTTTAAGTGTATTGCAGAGAAATTTCTTAAGGGTTGCTTTCAAAAAATGTTTCCTTTGTCTGTCATCACTCACTGACAGTAAACAATCTTTTTTTTTCTTTTCTTTTCAAGACAAAAACAAGTTTCTCAACTTTCAAAATCAATACCAAACTGTCCAATAAATGTAATTTTTTTTCAGGTTATGGAATGACAACTCCTCAGACCACATCTGGCAAATTGCTCGTAATCGTTTATGGCTTCATAGGCTGCGCAGGAGCAATTCTTTTTTTCAATTTGTTCTTAGAACGTGTGATTACATTGCTGGCCTGGTCGATGCGCAAGTTTCACGAAAGAGAATTACGGCGTCAAGGACTTTTGACAAGTCAAAATAGACGCGACTCGCAGACGTCGCTCGAAGATTACGCTCTAGATCAGTGGAAACCATCAGTATATTGGGTGATGTTTTATTTATTTTTAGGCGCCTGTGTTATTGCAATAATCGCGTCTGCACTTTATTGTAACGTCGAGAAGTGGACGTACGTGGAAGCGCTTTACTTTTGTTTTGTTTCGTTTTCAACTATTGGATTTGGAGATTATGTGTCTAGTCAAGAGCGTGAATATTCCTACAAATATGCCTACCGAGTAGCTAATTTCATATTAATAACATTTGGTTGTTGCTGCATCTATAGCCTGTTTAATGTGGTGTCGATTGTAATTAAGCAGTGCCTCAATTCAATTATCAAACGCTCCGACTGCCGCTGCGGACGATCGAGTTCGCCCCCGAAGGCACCTCGTGTTCGAAGAAATGCTTTAACGCCATATCAAGTTGGCAGAAGCCGTGCCAAAGCTTTCAAAACTCATGAAAATGAAAGGAGGGTGTCGGGAGAACTTATTTCGTTGCCTGATGGAAGGAGCAAAGTGTCGCTGGCTGTCATGCAGAAACAGCTGTACGAGACAGCTCTAAACCAGAAGGGAGGTGCAGCTCTCATTCCACCCAAGATGCATGAGCCTGCGTTTACGCCTGGCAAAGTTGGCCCGGTGGCTATTGCGTCAACTTTGGTAGATGAGCACAATTAATTAATCGTGTCATTTTTAATTCATTCTTTCGTAATAATTTTGTTTTAAATTTATATTTAGTTGTAAAGCAGTCTTCACTGTTTCATTGTTATAGTTTTAAGAAGACTAATTGATTAATTAAGTAATTGATATTTTTAGAGATAAACAGAATGGTGATATTGACAATTATTTCAAGTTTAGTTTTATATATTTGTATTTATTTAAACGTGTACAGAAAGCATAACAAAATTAACAAAAATATTCAAAAATAAACAGAATTAGATAAATCAGCTTTGTTATTACATTTCATCGTCCAAACCAAGATCTTCCTCTGGAAAATCGCCGACAGTAACATATTGTGGTTTTATGAAGCCTCCATACTTCGGCAGACATTCAAAATATCGTTTTCCTTCAACGCTGAAACACACAAATTACAGTAATCGTAAGGATTTCGTTTTTTTCTGTTTTTATAACTTACCTTCCGTCATTTTTACCAAACGGTTCGTCGTACTTAATCCCCACCCAAGTCCCTGGCTTAAAATGTACATCACCTAGATAAAATAACTCATTAAATAAGTTAAAGGAAAGAAAATTCATGTTTTTCTTACTAACCAACAAACAGTACTGTTCCTCTTCGTACCATCTGACCAGGCACACTGACCTCGCATCTGGAATTCAATTTGATTTGTTCTGATAAAGTCTTTTCTTCTTCTAATTGCAATTCCTTCAATTTCTCTTTTTCAGCCGCGTTTTCTGAATATTTGCCTAACTTGTTTTTCGCTAAAAATGCCCTGGCACTGTCTAAAATTTAAAAACAAAATTATTTTTTTCAAGTAATTGTAAAAAAATAAAATAAAGCAATTTTTTTTGTTAATTTTTAAAACTACCTTTTCTCGTGGAATATTTATCATCCGCTAATTCAAATTTTTCGACTCTGGACAAATCTTCAAATTCTCCTGGTTGTTGATTTCTATCGATCACCTATTTGTAAATATAGTAAATTACAAAATTAAAGGATTCATAAGATATTATAATTTCTTTTTCTTACGTGAATTCTCATTCCATCATCAATTGGAAATGAACCCAATAGTTTGTCTTCGCCTTCTATTTGAGTTACCAGTTTATCATGCTTATCGTAAAGTTCCAAAAACATGCTTGTTGACGCAGCTCCTGTCAATAATTCCAATTTACCCTGCACGCATCGAAAACGTTACATTTTCTGAGTCACCAAAATTAAATTGAGTAATTACCTTAAAAGCGGAGATCGAAAGCGATTTGTCAAAGCGCCTTTCAGTCGCAAACGAATTGATATTCGACGATATAGTTAAATTCACAGCGGTTTGAGTAACCACAACATAATTTTCTCCTGACATTTTGTACCGCGAGGGACGAAAACGAAATACGCAACGGAGCCTCCCTAAAGCAATTAATAAACACCAGGGGGCAGCACGATCGTAATCAATTTGATCATTTGATTAAAAATTAATAGCAGACATAGTGCAATCGTATTTTGCAAATACAAAATTCAAATTTTAGCGTTTTTTTTGAACGAGTTTAAGCTCCGACTGGAAATTAAGAAGATTCCCAGCACTACTTGCGTGTTCAGAATTTGCGCGTCATCAAGTTAAAAGCGACACAAAATGGCTGCAAGCGGAGGAGAATGGGTTGTAGTTGAGGATGGTTGTTTATCAGTTGGTGAAAATATCAACGCGATAACATACCACCCTACGCTCAACATTATTTTAATAATAACTAAAGAGCCTGCTATCAGAGTGTTGGATGTTAACTCAGGCTTCTTACTCCAGAAAAGCATCTTAACCGGTAAGGAAAGAACATGTGATCGCAATTGAAACCTCATTTATCTTACTATAAGTTAGGCCTACTCGTGTTTTCATCCACCTGAGATTTAATACACCGTTTGATTTATCAATGTAGAATTGTACAGATTTTGTTAGGTCTCTTTTAGTGACCATATTTTGTGCTATTTTAAATTATACTGCCATAAAGAAAGTGCTTTCTTTATCATTATGTTTGCTGTCAATGTTCAAAATTGTGCATCGTAATTTTGTCTGAAGCAAAAACCGTTGGTTAAATTATTATTAAGACTGAATCTCATTGTACTAGTACTTTCATCTACTAGTAATTTGTTGAAATTCAGTCTATGTAGGTTGCTTACTAAAAATAACTCGGGAACAAATTTTAAAAATAAACGTAAAAAATGTACTCTTGATGAGTTCGTGAGACATAAGTTTGTCTACCGTATACATTTGAATGATAATTAAATTTTTTAAAAAATAATTTGTAATTGTTTTTTTAAAGATAAGTCCAAGGCTGTTATAAAGTGTGCCTATTTGCCAAGCCTTGGGAAACTTTTCGTTACTGATGGAAGATCTGTGGGAGCGAGGCGTGATCATTGTGGAGTGTTGCTGCTAGATACATGTCTTCAGACACCTGTAACGAAGAGTGATGATGTTGTTAGGATAGAATTACTTTTGTCTGAGGTAGGATTAAGTAAGAAAGTTTACTGTTACAGATAATTAGTTTTTTTATTACAATTTCTAGGCTGTGCAGTTGCTCAAATGTTTACAAAGCATTCATTTGTCCGGTGTTGAAAATATTAGTGAGATAAAAGAAACATTAGAAAAGAAAATTGCAATTTGTCACGCGAAAACGAAAAATAATCACAAATGTGCTAAGGTAATTGACATTTTTATTATTTCTTCGTTAAATAATGACTATTTATTTTGTTTTATTTTTAGTGGTGTACAGTTTGTTTGAAATTTCCTCATTCTTATCTGAAATCAGTTAGTACGTGTTTAATCCAGGAACTGAAACGCCTTAATAGGAATGTACCTGCTTTAGCAATTGCAGCAGCAATTAATGAGAGACTAAATGCGCTATTACCTGACTCTCATCTAGAATTAGCGTCGTCTACCACACCCGTAGACCGGTCTCTCATGTATAGTGAGGCAGCCAGGAGAGAAACATTTGGAAAATGGCCGCACATGAATTACAAGTAAGATTTTATTTATACTTTTAGCTGCACAGATTAATACATTTTGAAATTTTGTAGGTGGGCGTTACCGGATCAAATGGCCCAAGCTGGTTTTTATCATCAGCCGAATTCTACCTGTGATGATCGAGCAATGTGTTTCACTTGCAATGTATGTTTAGTGTGTTGGGAACCAACAGACGAGCCTTGGTAAGTTGTTGTTATAGTGAAAGCTGAACTTCAACGTTAAAAATATTGAATTTTTTTCTAGGTCTGAACACGAACGTCACTCTCCGTCATGCCCTTTCGTAAAGGGAGAATACACTCAAAATGTTCCTCTTTCTGTTACGTATGCTGCAAGTCCAGCAATTCTTTTGGGTGGTAAACCAAACGAAGCAAAACATATTGGAACGACGTCAAGTTCCGATCTCATAGCCACGTATACTAATTCTGGGAGTATTACCGTTTGGAATGTATCGAGACAATTAAAAGTAAATAGATTCAATTTATCATTTAAAAATGCATTTGGTAATTAATGATTATTTCTAATTGTAGTCTGAAGTACTATTCTGTATCGATGTCAGTGATCCCCTTCTATTGGCCAAAAGTAATGCACTCTTAATTAAAGAAGCGATAATGCAGAAGAGGTAATTAGATATTTATTAATTATTCAATTTTAAATATTAAAAAAAATTATTTTGGCAGTGCTAGTGAAAGCGAAATTGAACTGCGCGAAATAACACAAACGCGGGAGGTTATTGATTCGCCTCAATCTGAAGAGACGTCTGATAATTTCATGACTTCCATTCCTTTAGGTAAAAATATAACAAACGCGTGAATTGATTCATTTACAATTACTGATTTTTTAGATTTTCTCCCACCATGTAACATACCAAAGAATATTCATTTATCATCAGTCAGTGTTTTAGGGGTGCCAGAAACAAGCCCTAATTCCCTGACTGATGATTCAACTACTACACATTCAGTTCGTCCAAGTGTAGCAGCTGGCGTCTCCATGATTCGATATTCCCTCGCATCAATTCGTAAACAGCAACAGAAATCAACGACAGGTAGAAGCACCAACATGGACAATCCTCCTTTAGTGCAAGTAATGAATGACGTGAACGAAGCTAGCAGTCGTGACGTTCCTTTGGATATAATGCGTGTCGTCGAAGAGGAAGTAGCAACTAACATTCCAGGCGGTTCCGTTCCATGTATTTTGGTTTATGACGTGCGACAGCAGTACGTTCGAGGTGTTATGAATATGGGATCTGTTGACAACAAACCCCAAGTTTTTAATAACGTGAAGAAATATAATTCAGAAACGTCGACCGGTACGCAACAAGAGACGCAACCCAACAACACTTATCCGAATTTCGGGGAGCTTCTCTACGATATGTGCGACGACTCGCTCGATCCCATCTGTACCACACTGAATGTCATCAATGTTGGTGTTTTGGACGGAATGGAAATGAGTGCAACTCCTGGTATCAAATTTGGCGCTCCTTCGAGTTCCTCCACCGAGTTACCGTCCACCGACGTGGCTTCTGTGCCAAGTTCGACGACTCAAATGGGCACGCAGATGAGCAGAACTGATTTGAGGGTAAAAGTCGATGCTGCCGGAACATTGGTGCAGTTTATAGAATTGCCTGAAAATCTGCAGAAGGACCGTTACTTGATTGATTCAATTACACCGACCGCTGACAAAAATTTCATTCTGGTGACCGTCAGTTCAAAATCTGATTTTGAGGGAAATGGAAACGATTCAAATTTGGATTTAGATAATGCCAACAGAAATCAAGACGGCGCTGTTGAAAACATGGCCGAGGAACTACAGCCGAACGAAGATGATTGGTCTGGTGCACTGTTGTTGTACAAAATAGATTTTGCATCGGAATGTGTCTTGATCAACGAGGAACCAGTTGTGATACTTCCCTTTTACAAACACAATGATTGTATTAAAACTGTGTTAATGCTTCCTCCTGATGCTACTGAAACCATAGACCAAGGAATTAATTCAGCAAATATTAATTTGCCGTTTGGCTATTTCGTTACATTGGATTATTTTGGAAGTCTCAAGCTTCACACTTTGAGCACCCTTGGTGTTGTCAGTGAATTCAATCATCCTTCTGGTAACAAATTTGTTGCTGTTGCTTATTGTGCAAGTGAGTAACGACGCTTTATTTACTGATCTTATTTTCTCATTACATGTTAATTTTATTTATAGGCATTGAACGACTTAGTGCTTGTACCAGCAATGGAGAAATACATTTTCTGCACTTGTTGCAGTATCAGGATTCAATTGACGATTTTACAACCGAAGAGTCGGTTAAAAGTGATCCTGCACTTACAGATTTACATGAAAAGAACGAGAGGAAGATTGAAGGTTTTATGCGAATTTTCGTGATTAATTTCTATGATTGACGTTTTATTCCTATTCAGATGATTGTGATTTGCTGATTAATCGTCCTCTTTCTGACGAAACTTTGAAATTGCTGTACGATATGGTACAATTTGAAAATCTGACACCAAGATTTTCAGCCACAATGCCACCATGCTGGGCCGAAATCCAACAGGAACAAAAGCAACGACGGCATCCTCAGCACTTACAGCAACAAGGAGAGGCGATGCAACACACACGAAGCTGGAGATTACAACAAGACAGGTAATTCCCTACAAATGTTTTTAAAAAAAAATTAATTTCACTATTGATTGCAGTAACACCTGGGATGAACATCTTTTTGAAATTACCCTTCCCAAATCTTGTTGCGTTGGTCACATTGATTTCAAGTTCTCTTTTCATTCAATTTGTATGACACCGCCTAACATTCAGGTAGATTCATCTATAAAAAGATTTTTAAAAAAAATTTATAATTGAATTCTTCATTTTAGATAACCTTGCTCAAGCAAAACACAACAGGTATTAGCAGACTCGATTCGAAGTGTCAGAATTTAGACGAAGTTGATGCTAGTGTTGACTTCAAAACATTTGCCCAAATGGGCTCAGCTTCAATAAATCTTGACGACTTTTCCAAAAGCGAAAATCCCGTTTTGCTAGCCGAATTTTTGGAAGCTCATAATGCTGAAGTTTTGTGCGGCCCTTTGAAACTGTCTGCATCTATCGATTTGTCTGGTCATGGCGGTGTCGTGACGTTAACTAGCCCCGAACTTTTAGCAGTCACAACGCGTTCCTTTTTGATTCATTTGAAAGCACTGCCTGCAGAAAAAGAAGTTCATGTCAAGTCTGAAGTATGTCTGTGGAAAAGTTGTAATTTATGTTTTTTAATTGCTTTGTTTTTGCAGGCGAGTGCTAAAGTTGCTCCAACACCATTAAAGATGCCCAATCGTCGTCTTGTTAAAATTAGAGATAAAGCTAGTGGCAACGTTCCAAGTCTTCAATCCATGTTAGAATATTTTGCTCCACCTGGTAGTGCAGTTGAAAGATTAGCATCGACTGCACCTAACAAAAAAATGGACCATTTGAAGGGTTGTGATTGGATCCACGAAATATCTCTGACAATTCGACGCACAAAAAAGGCAAAAATCAGCAAAGAAAGGTTCGAATAGTTAGGACAAATTTAAATTTTATTTATTTACAATTTTTGTTTTTTTTCTTTAGATTTCAGAGGCTTGCTATGTTGAAATCGTCTTCATTCCACGAAAAACTTATTGCTACCATTTGTAATTCAGAGCCTAGCAATTTATGGAAAACGACGAGTCTTCAGCACAGACAACATTTGTGTTTGGATATTTTAATTTGGATAGCTGCAATTCAAATCAATGGAAAAACTACTGAGTAAATATGCAAATTTATTTATCTAACGATTTTCTCATTTTGATTATTTATGTTATTATTTTAATATTTTCCTGTTTGCTTTCAGGGATATTAGAAATACATTATTGATAACGGTTCAATCGAAACTTGGCGATTTAATTAAGAGTTGTTTCATAGACGCTACTAGAGCCATTTCACACAAATGTGCTAAGTTAATTATTTTTTGCAGCGAGTGAGTACTGAAAATATTTTTCTTAAGAAATAATTTTTAAAAATTATATTTTTCATTAAGGCATGCAAAGTCGTTAAAAGATCAGGACATAGCTCCAATTTTCAATTACGCTCTTCTTCAAGAACTTCTCGAACATCTTGCCATGATTCCAAATTGCAAATCCGCAGGGGCTTTGCGATGGTTTTTTCTGTTATTGAACAGAGTCAAACATCTCGATGTGGTCAGTGTTGGTCAAAAGGCAGTTGAACTACTAGGATCTGTTGCCAAGCATTATAATGAACGTAATAATGCATTACATTCGCTTTTGAGAACTAGGTATATAGGTTTATTTTTTAAAATTTTATTTGCGTGTTTGAGTGATTTGATTTTTTACAGATTTGGCTTGTATGGTACTCCATTCGAACCGGAATTATTCGATATTGAGCCTACCCCGTGCCTAAAACCGAGTTCAACTCCGATATCGTACGCATCAGTTGTGTCTAACAACAACAACCAAACTGGAACAAGCGGGCAAACTGGCAGTGGTGGATCACCAAACGAAGAGCTTGATTTGCGAGATTTACTTTTATTTAGTTCGCCATCGTCGACCACAAATCGTTATCTTTTCACCTATCCAGGACAGCATTTAAGGGGTTTACTCGAAGTTGAACCCTTACATTTCACCTGCCACGCAGCAAGCGACGGGACAAAAATGGAAAAAATTGAATCTAGTGGTGGTTTGAGTGGGAGCTCGGGCACTGTACTGCCTCTTTCGGCTAATGTTTTGGAACAAATTCCGTCATATTTGCAAACAGCCAGTGGATTTAGTTCCTGGACTGGAAGTTTGTCCAGTTTATTTACAACTTTGAAGAAAAAGCAAGAGGTGAAATTCAATCTTTTTTTAAGTTTGATAATTAACAATTTTAAACATTTTATTTTTCACATTTTATTTAATTTAGGAATTTTTGAAACTTCAGCAACAGCATAAAAAATTAGAGCAAAAATTGGCCGAGACAGTTCTAACTCCACAAGTGGGGATGATTCCGGTAAAACATGCCGGTTGTTTGTTCCATTCTGGAAAGCAGTCGTCAGGATCAGGAACAATTATGGTGTCTTCGTCCTCCTCAACCTCCACTAACAGTGCGTTCTCGTATCACAGTCCTAAAAGCATGAGCACTCCACAGATTCCTAACAGTCTTCTCATTGAGAAAATGTATATTGGAATGGGAGAAAACGAAGATAAAAATAAATTGAAAAATCCTTTCGGATCGAAAAAGGTAAAATAAATAAATATTTGGTTTTATACACAACAATAATAACTATTCTTATTTTTTAGGAGTCTGTTGCAAATTCAAATGCTTCTTTTTTTCTTTCTCCTTGGCAACAACTTCTACAGCCTCCACCTCAACAAGTGTTGGTAATTGAGAGAATGCATTCAGGTAAGCTACAGTGGTTTTTTTTTTTTAAGTTTTAAATATTCAGCTTTGAGATTGTTACAGGAGCTCGTAGATTTGTTGTATTGGATTTCGGAAAACTCATCCAGATGACAGATTTAATGGTCCCTGCTTGCTCTGACTTGGTCTCGTTATCAATTGATATATGGACTCAGGCAGAGGAAGTGGATGGGCAAAGACTCGTCGTTGCAACTGACATTGGCAGCAGATCGTTGGTCATGTGTGATCTCCAACCACCACCCGTGTGCAGATTTTTGAAGGTAAAAAACGGCTAATTTATTATTGATCTGTCAAAGGTAATGTATTGCGATTTATTTATAGATAACAACTATTGGACGGTATGGAATGAGCACTACGAGATGTCGAATTCCAATTGGAATGTTTTTTGGCCATACATTCATTTTACCGTGGGAAGACAAAAAAAGTGAAGAAGCTGGGACTATTCAAGAGCAAACTGAAGCTCAATTACAAGTGAGATTTATTAATACTAATTCGAATTCATTTTTCTGAACCTCTTCTTTCTTTTCTTTACTATAATAGCCACAGTTGACTGCCCTGTCATCGTTGCTAGAAGACATTCATTGCCGATATAGTCTCTCTTGTGATAAACTCTTTAATTTGTTAAGTCCGCTGGTTCCAACAGAATACGACAGTGTTAGTCACACCCATTTTTACCTTCATCGCGAAAAGGATAAACCGTCAGAAGAAGATCAACGCATTGTAACTGCCTACAACGAATGTCTCCAACTCCAGCAGCAGCTGAATTTGGTTACAAATGCAATGTCTCGAATTGAAAGGGAAATAAATTGGGTCACTAGAAAACAAGCTGCAAAACCGAAACTAGATATTTTGGAAACTGTTTGTACCGATAAGTTACGCGTTTTGAGCGAGTGTTTGCTCGATGTACTTTTGGCTCTCACTTGTCCAACCCCTTCGATTCCTCAACTTCCATCCACAGTATACATGACGTTCGATCAAAATACTTGCGAAACACTTTTTAAATTTTTGTGCGTCAATGGGACACACAGGATGCAATTGGCTAGTAGTGCCCTTTTGGTTCGGATGTGCGGTTTGCAGCCTTGGTGGGGCGACTTTGTTGCGAGAATGTTAGTTGGCTTGTACAATTCCGAGCAATCTCTCCTTTTCCCCCAGGATAGGTGAGTAAAGAAATTCTTTTTTAAATGTTAGTTAGTAAGTAACAAAATAAATGTCTATTTTTCAGAGTTTTTATTTTACTTACATATTTCGGTCAAAAATCATTAAACAACGGAAGTGGCAATTCTGTTGTTGAAAGTATCGTAACTCTGTTGGAGCAGTTATTGCTTCCGTTGGTCAAAAGGCGAACGGAATTTGTTAGAGGTATTTTTGAAAGCTGTTGAGCGTTTGGGTTTTGAACGATTTAATTGCTGTTTATTAAATTGCAGGTGTTTTGGATTTGCCACTCATTGGTTGGGTATTGCTGTTTTTATCGGTGTGTTTGGATAATGGTGGTGCAGGGATCAGTGATGGCCAGGATAATAGCAAAGGAGGAGGCAAGGAAAAAGACAGTGGTCTGTATACAGTGAAATGCAAATCTACTAATATATGATTAAAATAATCTTTTTTTCAGCAATCGGAATGTCCAATCGTTGGGATTTTATTCAGGGGGAAGTAGCTATGCTGAGAAATCGTTCAAGTAATTCAAAAACACCAGCAAATCGATTGTATAAAAGAAAATTACAACGAAGACTCATGCATCACAAACAACAGGTTAAGAAATTAGACACTTCTCAAGGAAATCCGGCTGGTTCTGTCTTGCCGGTAATTGGGGGATTATAATTTTTGTGGAATATTGCAATTAAGCAATAGGAAATTTTTTAATGAACTTAATTGCTTATTGATACTTTACAGTTGGAAGAAATAGAACAAGTAAAGAAGGAATTGTTGGCATCTGCTCAGGTTTTGCATTCGTTTAGTGGTAAAAATGAACCATCGTCTTCGAGTATGAAGAGTTTGGAAACTGCAGTCAAACAGCAAGAACAAATGCTGAAGAAAACTTTAAAACAACATTCTGCCAAGGCAAATAATTAAATTAATAACAATATAAATAATGTCGCTTATATGTAATATTTTTAACTTTTTTGTTGTTTATTAATTTTTTTTTCACAGCATTTTAAGGATCTTATCAAAATACGACGAACTGAAGCGCCTTTATTATCCAAATGCAGTTCTGGGAGTACAGTAAGCTCAGTAGAGGATAGGTTTGACTCCGACATGGATCGCGGTTTGATGCCCATATTATCCCGGAATCAAACTCTGCCTGTCGTTAAAGGATTAGCGTCACTTCTTTTAGCAATGGATTTCACTTGCAATGTGGACATGTTTTTATTGGCTTGCAAGGTAAAAATCAAAATATTGGACTGATTTTATTTTGTTTTAAATATGACTTTTTAAAAGGTTTTGGCTCGGATAACAACATCAACTCGTCCTACGATTTCTCTTGGAGTGGTGTTTACTCAGGATCAACTTGGACAACTTATACAGCTGTGTGTGGGAGGAGTGGAATGCCAAATAAATTCTCCTCCTTGGGGTGGGCCATGGGCCGCACATGCTATAACTTCTCTACTTCAGGACATTTTAGAAGGAGAAAAATTGTATCCATGTACTCTTAGTCATGAATCCAGCCCTATTGAAGAAGATCTGATTTCATTTGCCGCAGAGACTGATGATTCCTTGCAAGAAGCTGCAAATGAAATGCCAACAGACGATGTCGATTCAATCGTAGTTGAAAATCAAAATAGCGGTGGTAATACAAATAATATATATTTCAGAAAAAAAATCAAAGCTAAAATTGGTTGTTTTTAGATGCACCTTTCAAATTAACAAAAGATCTTCCTGAATTGATCGACTCTGAAGAATCTGAAAGTGATGACTGCAACATGGACATTTTTAATCACACCAACATTAGCAAAAAAATACCTTTTGGACCTCACAAAAAATCATGGACTGGGATTTATAAGTAATGAGAATAAATGAATCAATTTCATAAAATGCATACTTTAATAAATTTTGTATAAACATTTACAGTGCTATTAAAGGAGCTCGAATTGCTGCTAAAGAAGAGAAACAACCCGATTTGATTAGTAGTTCTGTGGGTTCGAAGAGAACGGTTTCAACCGCAGTTGATGCTCGCCTGGAATACGGGGTAGAAATTAACGTTGAATTAAGGCTCAAAGTTCTCACAATGTTGGAGGCCGATTTATTATCAACTGCTATATCAGCTTCCTTGCAGGTAATTGAAGAAAAAAATTCTCGAGGGTGGTAGATATGGTTTTAAGAGTGAATTTTTTTGTAGCCGCTTCCTGAAGGAGCACTTCAAGATTTTGTTCCTCGTGACAATGGAGCAGACCATCGTTTTAGTGAGATAACGAACTCTGCATTGGCTGCTGTACCGTCTTTGGATATGCTTAGTATTACCTTCGACCACATCTTTAGCAAACTACCTGCTGTTCAGCTTAATTTGGAAGCGCTCTTGCATTTGTGGTTAACTCTAACCGAGGAAGCGAGTCTTGAATGGAACAGTTCAGGCAATAGCTTTGATCCCAGCCATGTGCCACTGATTCCTTTCAGTGCCTCAGCTGTTTCTGGATTATTGGCTGCTCTCACATGGTAAAATTTGAGTTGATGTTTATTTGCATTGATTTATGTGACACATTGTAATTCTAGGTATCCATCAATCTCCCTGAGGACTTGGTGTTTGGCTTTTCAAACTTTGACTTTAATTTCTAATTTACGAGTTCATTCTGCTTGTGCCTCCAGTGGTCTCGAGGGTTATTCATCGAATTCTCGATGGGGTCACGATTTAGACTGTTCGCAAGATGATCCAACTCAAGGCTGGGTTGCGTTTAATGTCGTATCCGATTCGAATCTGCTTTCTGTTCTTAACAAATTCTTATCAGGAAATCAAATGGATTGTGGAATTGGAATGGTTAAAAATAATGTACGTTGGTAAATTTTGATTTTGTTGAAATGTTTTAATTATTAAACTTTAATTTCTCAGGTGGGACCAACAGTTACGCAAACGCTACACGATTTTTTAATTCGACTCCAGCTGAGATGCGATGTCATAACTCCAGGCAGTTGTTTAGGAGGTCAATTGAAGGAATTGCTTCTGAAATTGGTGCAGTCCTTGGTCTCTAATGGGTATTTAATTTAAAAAATTTTACGTGAATATAATATTGATATAATATTTTGTCTTTAGTGGCGCCATTAAAATGAATCAAGGGCCATTAGATGCACAGTGTAAATTTTTGGAAATGCTACTGAATTTGCATTTTGATAACATCGATTTGAATATTACAATGAATGTGATTGTAGCGGTGGTCACATTAGTGTATGATTATATCGTGAGTGCTGACCGAGTTATTTGCAGAAGCTCTATCGAAACGGGAGTGAGTGCCAGCTCCTGCTTTGGTGGACTTTTTGCGTCAGTTCTTCGAGGGGAAAGCCAGTCGTCATCTTCCAACAGTGGAAACCGAGATACATTAGTGTGCAATCTGCTACGTCTAGTAAACTGTCTTATTCAAATACCAGTAGCAGGAAATTTGCCGGGAACTAGTTTCGGGCCTCGTATTTCTGTAATTCCAATGACGGATTCAACGAAAATCGAACAGCAAGGGACTAGTACGAATCAAAATCGATTGAATGATCCTAAAATGAACGTTGGTGCACAAACTGATGAGCACAAAACCGTTCACGGATCACAAATTCAATGCAATCACTTAAGTACTAAACAAAGTGATCAAATAGTGATCTACATTGTTGATACAGGTTTGATAATATAGATTAAATTAGATTATCTTGAATATTATTAATTTCTTTAATTACTCTTTTAGTTCTGCGACACGAGCCATGTGTTCTGCATCTGATAACGTCGTTGGCTAGTTGCACAGGAAGTACAATGGCCATGTTACTGGGTGTAAGTGGGATAAACAACGCTCCACCTCAAGATCTAAGCGAACGGTTTATGTTGGGTGATCCGATATCTGTTGGCGACAGCATCTTTCAATTACTATGCAGTTTAAATTATAAAGCTTCCAACATCAAACTAGTTCTGAAACCTCTAATTACGTATATGAGTGCAGGTAAATCTCAATTAAATTTGTTAATATCGATTTTTAAAACTTATTTTATTTTTATACATAGGTCTGCATGAGAAGTTGTCGCCGAGTTTACAAATAATTCCGCGGTTGTCTGAACCTCTTCTTTGGTTTATTTTAAGAGTGCTTGATTGTGAAACATCATTGAGTGAATTTTTAGAAATGGGTATGATTTTATTGTTTCTTAAAGATGACTAACTGATAATTATTTTTCGTTGTAGGTGGTATTCATATAGTGTGTAAGAATTTAGTGAATAGTAATCATCAGTTAATAAATTCTCATCCAAGTTTTGTATCGACGGTTATGCAATATTTGAGCAATGGACGTAGTGCTCAGTCTTCGAAACGTCAAAGTTCTGATTTAGAAACTGTTGATGGTTTGCTCAATTTTGCACCACTTGGTAATTGATTTGTTTTAATTTCAATGTGACTTATCACTGAGTTTATATTGTGTTTAGGTATTATAACTTCAAATAATCCGACTGCACAACCAGCGGAGGTTCTAATTCAAGCAGCTCCACCACATCGACGTGCTCGAACTCCGGCTTGGTCTTATCATTTCTATCCCGACGAATCGTGGGTTGACTTAACCATTACACTGCCGTGTGCAGTTTTATTGAAGGAAATTCAGATTCAACCTCATCTTACCTCATTAGCTAGTAAGTTTACTTTTTTAATCATGTAATACTATGAGTATTAATTTGACTTTATATAGCTTGTCCCTCATCCGTATCTGTGGAAGTATGCCGAGACAATGCAACCGGTCCTACTCCTCTTTGCTCACCTCAACCAACCAATGGGCTTACCTTTATTAGATTACAACTAACTCAACCAGAAATAGTAATGTCTGTAACACTGCGTTTACATAAACCAAGAGATTCTTCGAACATCGGACTTTCTCAAGTTTTATTGCTCGGATCTACAACTTTTGGAGAAGCTATTGCTAAATCTAGAGCAGCCACAATGCCGTCAGAAGATAATGTGACCAGATCGAGGTTGGAACGGATTATTTTTTTGAATTTATTTTTTTGTGGTGATATTTATTCTTTTTTTCCCCTCAATAGCTTGGGCTGGCTTCGAATTGTTCATCACTGTTTGACTTTACCCGTCAACTTTAATTTGCAGCAAAAAGCTTGCGATGCTGCCGTAGCCATTCCACATCTTTTGCAAGCCTGTTGCACTTTGCTTTTGACGCCAGCATTAGGAATTTATATTGCTCATGTAGAGTATGTGCTGCTGCAATTAGGACTGCACTCGACTGAAGTTGGATTGAAAGAAATACACATACTTTTACACAGCACAGGATGGGCACACACGCAAGGTTTGTTTTTTCCTCCTTTTGTTTTTTTTATAAAAAACTTATTTCTCCGTTTAAAAAAATATTTATTTAGTTTATTTTCTCTTGTTTTATTTTTTTTTTGGTTTTTGTTTTGTCTTATTTTTTTATTATCTTTTTTCTTTCTATTTTCCATTTTCATTTTTAAATTTTTTTTTTATATTTGTTCTTTTGTTTTCCTTTTGTATTTTCTTTGCTTGTTGTTTTTTGTTTTGTTTTCTCTATTCTTTTGTTTTCTATATTTATTTTCTTGGCTTTTTTTTATTTTCTCAATTTTTTTAAACTTTTTTTTGTGTAAAAGAAAAAGATGAAAAAAATTGCTTTTTAAAAAATATTTATTTTTTCGTGGGTTTATCTGTTTTTGTTTTTTTTTTTTTAATTTTCTTCTTTTCCCTCTAGTGGAATAAGGTAATCCCAACTTCTTTTTTTTTATTACAGATATACTTCAACTAAATTTAAATACATCTGCACTTGATTCAGTTGTGGAAATTATTTACCAATTATGTACGACACAAGATTCGGGAACCAGAGCCAGGTACACATCAATAATTAACGACAAAAAATATTTTATAATTAATATAAATTTATTAATTTCAGAGTGAAATCTGTATTAGATTGGTTAGGAAATGCAGCTAAAACTAATCTCATCCAAAATCGTACCCAGCGAAGTCTGCGGCAAGCAGAAGCATTCACTCAACCTCCAATTGCCTACGTTCAGTGTGTTGCTGCTATACTTTGGACAAGCCATAAAACATGTGTAAACTTTGATCTATCGTCACTGTTAACGGTTGATTTGATATGGTATATTTTTTTCAGTCAATGTAAACTTTTAAACACGTAATATCTCACTGTTTCTTCCAGCTCTATTTTTGAATGGTCGAATTCATTGCCAACGAAATCAGCTTTAAAGCGAGCTGTGGATTTAGTTTTGTGTTCAATCTGCCATGTACAGCCTGAATTCTTTTATTATTTACTCGAGGGATTGGATATTATGCACGGGAATGCAACAGCAGGCGCTAGTATTCCAGATGACAATAAAAATCAAAATTTTGTTTGGACCGACGACTGCAAGGAAGCGAGCACGTCTCCAACAACAAAAGCTATGAGTTTGGATGAAAAGAAACTCACCACATTGGCAACGATTTGTCAGTCTCCTTCGGCTATACAACAGTTACTGAACTCATGGTTACCGTCCGCTCTTGCTCAGATGGTGTTAGGTAATTAGTAATATTTTTGAAAAATTTTAATGATTGATTTTATTTTTTAATATTTTTTTGAAACAGACTTTTGCAATTACGAATTAAGTTGTAAGGCTGAAGAACAGAGTTTTCCGAGTAGTTTTCCCAAGAAGTCGCAAGCTTTTTGTGATAACAACAAAGCAAAACCCGGCCCGAGCAAAACTGCAATAATAGGTAGTAGACCATCGAAAATAGCTGCTACATTCTCGGGCAGTATGTCTAGTAGTGATGATAACCAAAAGGAAATGACTGATTTTGCAAAAGCTAGACATCCTAGTAAAGATAAAAATAAATTTGGTAAGTAAACCGAATTTTGAAAATTAATTATGAGATTGCTAAATGAAATTGATGTTTGTTTTTTTTTAAAAAAAAGATTTGTCACATTTAATGAGTGGAGAATTTGTTGGTGCCATTCTAAACTTCTTTGTGGAAGTATGCAACGAAGGTCAAATGCGAGATTGGTTAGGAGGGCCTGAAGGAAGCATGTTTTGGTTGCCTTTGCTCACATTATTGTGCAACAACAATTCAACAAAGGTAATAAAACTTAAATTCCTAATGCTCTCTGTATTAATTGATATTTTTTGTAGATAAGTGGCAAAGAACAGTCGTACTTAACGAGTGAAGTTCGTTCATCAATTGAAAGCGCAATGCTTCGTCTGTTGAGTCGTTGTTGTTGGACACATCGAAGTAATCAACACCTATTGGCTGAAGTATTGTGCGACGTAATTCGGCATCAGGGAAATCAACAACGTAATGAAATTAGATTAAGTTTAATTAACATGGAGCTAAATTTTGTTTGACTTTTTTTAAAGATGGTATCGGGTTTTTGCAAGCTATTTCCGGTTTTACCCGACGTTTGATTTTACAACTCCTTTTGGAAAACGAGAAAACGCTGGTGCACGTGTCTTCACAACAGTCGTTGCCAAAATGCAGCGTGGGAATTACAAGTTCCTTACCACAACATCCTCGTTTTGGTTGCGGTCATCGATCACGATTGTTATACGTTAGCACACAAATGACATGTTCTGATATTATAAAAAATGTATCAGGTAGAAATCTTTTTACTAGACAATTACATTTCAATTCATATTTTTATTATTACTGTAACAGATTTTCTGTTTATTCCACTTATAAAAGATTCCTCAGGGTTAACTCGCATTCAGCCAAGCGTAGAAGTCAAAGAAAATAAGGATCAGTGTGTTAAGGACATCATAGAAATCGGTTTGGAATTGGTCGATTATTTATCAGTAGCTGCTGGTAAGAAATTTTACAAATAAATGTTTAGATATTGTATTTAATATATTCTGTTTGCATTCTAGGTGTGACAGCTAAAGATAAACGACAACGAGATACGAAGGGAAGTCATCCCGAGCAAGCAGCAGCAGCTTCGAAGCCTAATGTTGATCTTTCTTCTGTCAATGCGAATCCGTTATCCTTTCCAACATTTGTTCTAACTCACGAATTGCTACCGGGCCAGGCTTTGCCCGGGGCATTGACTTTGGCACAGTTAATGACGATTTTAGAAGATAGAGGACTGCCCCTTAGTAATGCTAATATTACGCTTACGTTAACTCAAACTAGGAAATCGCGGGAAGATAAAGGTTCTAAAGTTCTTTAAATAGCAAAACTGTTGTTTTTATAAAATTTATTATTCGTAATTACAGATTCAAACGATAATTCCTCTGCAATGTCTACTGCCATGCTATTAAGCGCAACACCTTTACCGACCACACTTTCTGTATTCGCTAGTATGGGTGGGCTAGCGTTATTAGCTCAACATTTGCCGTTGTTGTATCCAGAAATTACTCGCCAGTCCACTCCTGTTTTAAGGCCTGCCGCAGCTGATAAAAATGGAACTGATTTGGGCACTTTTCTCGATTCTGATTGGGTTAAAGTAGAAGGAGCTGATGAAATAAATGACGTACGAATTTCTTAAAAATCATATTTTATATTATTACAATACCCGTATTACAATTTTTATTTTTAGGATTTTCTGGAATTTATCCCGACTGGAGCATCTTCACCTAAATCGGCGCGATCAAGTCAATTGCCTACACCATCAATTCCTCCCCATTCATTGGCTGCGTTTGGTTTATTTTTAAGACTTCCTGGTTATGCAGAAATGCTTCTAAAGAAAAGACGACAAGCCCAATGCTTACTGAGACTTGCATTGGGTATTACTGATGATGGCGAAGGAAGTAAGGCTCTTAAGTTTACACTATTTCTTATTTTATTCAAATTTTTTTTTCTTTTTAGATGACATCTTTCAGTTATCTTTTTCATCCTCCCTCCCAACATTACCCTTTCAAGTTCTACAGCAGTTATTTGATGGTACACCCCTCACAACCGACGACGGAATGCTTTTACGGCGTATGACGCTTGATATCGGAGCTATACATTTATTACTCGCTTGCTTGGCTGTCTTGAGCCACCAAAGTGGCGATATAAATTTGCCCGGATTTCAAGAAGAGGTATTATTGAGTTAATTAAAGTTGACTACCTATTAATATAAAACACTTGTTTTCATTTTTAGTTACTTATTGCTGCAGCAAGAGCAGCTAAAACGCCACCTCAAGAAACCATAAGTAAGAGTGATGATAAAAGTCACCTCTACTGGGCTAAGGGCACCGGATTTGGCACTGGATCAACTAATCAGAGTTGGGATGTGGAACAGGCCATATTAAGACAAAGAAGTGAAGAAGAACACGTTACTTGCCTTGTTCAAGTAAAAATTTACTGTTTCTATTTAGAAAGAAAAATTTTCATCATTTTAAAATGTATTTACAGGTTTTAGCCAGTTACATCAACCCCGGAGGTCAAGTGCCAGCGAGTTTCACGGATAAGTCTGAAGAAACTATGTGCTCTGAAGAATCTGGGCAGGAGGCATTGCTACCACCGTTATTTCCAGAATTAGTCAGTCAATCGTGTCTGCTTCCAGCTATCGCGTCTTACTTGCGAAATGATTCTGGTTAGAGATTTGCATTCGACTTAAAATTAACATTTAATATAAACGTTTTATTTTTTTATTGCAGTTTTGGATATGGCTCGGCATATTCCTCTCTACCGAGCTTTGTTGCAACTGCTGAGAGCTATGGCCATTTCACCTCAACTTGTAGGTTTGCTTTTACCTAGCGTGGATACAAACGCTTCCATGTCTGTATGTTGCCTTCTGACTAAGATGAAATCGTGTGTTGATATTTATGTGGGAAGATTAAAGTAAGAAATTATGAATCCACTTTAATACAATTGAAACTATATCGACTGTGTTACTTTATAGATCGAATAAAGGCAAAGGTAATGGAAAAACTTCCGGAAAATCAACAACGAAAAACAAAGAGGAAGAGGAAGAACACGAAGGTTTAACACTTTTAATTCCTGATATTCAGGAGACTGCACGGATTGTGGAGCTAGCTACAGAATCGTTGGTTCTAACGGAAGAAAAGGGTTGGTTTGCTAAAATAGTTAATAAGTTACGATGATTTTAATGAATGGTAATTGTAGATGTTCCTATTAATGAGGAATTGTGTGATAAGAATAGCGATCAAAGTGAAGGCATAATCAGAGCGCCAACGAGAACATTGGAAGAAGTTTATTTAGAAACCATGAAGAAACTACAATTTGGTAAATAATATTGCAGAGAAATTTTCATGGCTTATTTATAAATATTTAATGTTGCAGATACTTTTGAAATGATTGTGGAAGACGAAGATACAACACGGTTTACCGTACCATATCATTTCGAGTCTAACATGAGGGCAGCCGGAGAGCACAGTCATCCTGCCAGAGCACGGCGTCTCGCACAAGAAGCTGTGACGTTATCGACTTCGTTACCGCTTTCGTTTAGTAGTAGTGTGTTTGTTCGCTGTGATCAAGATCGTCTGGACGTAATGAAAGTAAATACTCTGAATGTTTTCGAATAGATCTCAGACAATAATTTTATATCAACAAACTTTCAGGTGCTAATAACGGGACCAGCAGAAACGCCTTATGCGAATGGTTGCTTCGAATTCGACGTATACTTCCCTCCGGATTATCCAAACTCGCCTATGCTTATTAATCTTGAAACGACGGGACACCATACAGTGCGCTTCAATCCTAATCTTTACAATGATGGAAAAGTATAATTTTTTTGTTTTTTACTTTGACATTATTTTAATTTTGGCGTTTTTTTTAAAGGTTTGTTTGAGCGTTTTGAATACTTGGCACGGTCGTCCAGAAGAAAAATGGAATCCTCAAACTTCGAGTTTTTTACAAGTTTTAGTATCGATTCAATCTTTGATACTTGTCCCCGAACCTTATTTCAATGAACCCGGTTATGAACGCTCTCGTGGAACTCCATCTGGTATGCAAAGTTCAAGGGAATATGATTCGAACATTCGACTGGCAGCCGTCAAATGGGGCATGCTGGAACCAATGAAAAATCCATGCATTTGTTTTAAAGAAGTTAGTTATAGCTACATCCTATTGAATATTGGAGTTATACCGTTTTGTCTTGCTTACAGATTATTCATAAACATTTTTGGTTGAAACGTGTGGAAATTCTAAAGCAAGTTGAAGGCTGGATTGCGGAAATGGATTCTCAGGGAAATGATAGGCGAACGGGAAGAACTATTGCTTTAAACTGCGTGGCACTCAAGGTAAAATAAGTTGAAGTCTAAAATTGAGTTGCAAATATTAATAATTGTGATTTTCATTTCATTAAAGCACCATTTAGCTCAATTGAAAGAAGAATTTGCCAAAATGAAGCTTCCAGAAGGCATGGAAGATGTTTCAGATGTGATTGATTTCGGTCCCAATTTAGTAACTGATCATGCTGGAACCAGTAGTAGTTCGGATCCCCATAGCAGCTCGGTCGAAAGCAGTTTTCAAAATAGTCCAGACTCGAACGAAGCTAGCGTTGGTCCCGTTTGAGAGTTAATCTCAGGGTTTATCTTGGGATACTCAATTAATTGTGTGATGAAATTAATAACGATGTTACGCCCAAATTCTACTTCAAACACGAAAATAGTTCATAAGGCAAAGTGTACTTTTTGTCCCAAGTTTTTTTCTTTTGCTTTTTTTTTCTTTAATTTTATTTTTGGAAGTATTGTAAATCTGTGACATGTTTGCTGATATTTCATTTTCTAAAATTGGATTCTTTGCACGTTGAATGCGTGATAGGATGTCGCTTTGCGCGGTTTTATTTAATTTTTTAAATGTTGTCTACAACAACCGAGAAATGTGTGGCTGCTCTTCAAACGTGTAAATTGACCAACTATTTTCTTTTCTATTTATAAGAGTAAAAGTATATATATAATAGTAGCTCCAAGACACAATATTAACAAATGGTGAATTGGACTTCTCATGTTCAAGAGTTTAAATGGAGACAATTAAAAGGGTATCGTTTTTCAAACGCATTGTGTTGATCCCTTACAAGTTGATCGTTTTTTTTTTTCTGGTTTAAAAAAAAATTCCAATTTTCCTTTGCACGAATTTAACAGAAAGAAACATACTCTAAAACATCAGTTGCTGGTTTACTGAGAGTTAATAAAGTGAAAAGTAATCTCCCATTTATTTATGCAACATTTACTAGAATAAATAAAATGTGAAATACAAATTACACTTTGATAAGCCACAGTGAATCAATTAAGTTTTACACATTTTCAAACATTTCTGACAACACACAGCGTTTTCCATTGGAATAATTAAATCGCCACCGATGACTGCAGTACTAGTAGTCGCATTGTTCAAGTTAAAACCACACGTATATGAAATGTAATTGTCAAAGCATGGTTTATTGCAAGCGGACCAGACCACTCCCGTCAAGTAATTGTGAAGAGTTGTTGGTATTTCGCCTTTTGAATATTTCACTCTGGAAAAAAAATTAGGACTTAAATTGATAATTTCATAATATTAGAATAAATTTGAAAGTTTGTACTTATGAGTTACTACGGCTTTGGCTGAACATTCCATTAAACTTGACACCGAAAACTCTGACAAACTGGGACGTCTGTCAACCGCATCAATGGTTGGGAAGTCGTTGTTGGAGAAATCGACGTACGACATACGGAGACTTCGCAGACTTCCAGGAACAACGGTTAAACTGTTGTTTGTCATCATTAAATCTCTTATCGAAGGCATCAAACCAAAAGCTCTTGGAAGTGAGATTAATTTGTTATAATTACAATTGAAAGTTCTTAATTGCTTCATTTCGCAAATAGTATCTGGCAAAGTTGAGAGTTCGTTGTGGCTCAAATCAAGGTAGACCAAAGTATTTTGAAATATCAGGAAAAAAGTTGGAGGAATGTCGGTCAATTTATTGTGACATAAGTGCAACTCACTCAAATTTGCAAAACATTTCGGGCTTAATTTCTCCGGCAAAACACTAATATTGTTATCGGCGAGATGTAACGATCTCAGAGCGTACAGATTATAAATTCGATTGTCAATTCGCTTCAATTCACAGCTGTTAATTCTGAGCCGTTCTAGAGTTGAGGGAAACGATTTCCCAAAAGAGGGATATTGCGATCTGCACTTAACAGTCATTTGCGTGGAAATTGTCAGTTGTTTTGTTTTTATAGCATTAATGAGAGGAATGCTTCGATCGCCGAGATCATCGTTCAAATTGCTGTGTCGTAACAGGTTCATTAATATTTTGAGTTGAAGAGGATCGGCCTAAATTTTTTTTAAAAATTTACAAAAGAATTGATAAATTTTTTTTAAAATTACTTTTTTGATTGACACGTCGTGAGGCGGCTCCTTGAATCGAATTGTGCATTTGCCTTCCGCCACAAATTTTGAGAATATCTTATCGATGTTGTTTTTAATCTAAACAGGTAAATTAGTATAAGCGAAAAGTTTTATTCGATCTACTGTACCTTATAGGAGTCGCCATTTTTATTTCGGGCAGTGCTTATTGAGAGATAAACCACGTCGCTGGTTCTACAACGCTTGCCTATTGCGATAGAGGCTCGAGATGGTTTGCTTCGATTTACATTGTTTATATTTGATACTTCAATGTCACAAGTCAACCTCATAGCTATCAAATATTCAAAGCTTTTTAAAGACAAATGATGAAAACCTACTGAATTCGGTTTAACCGCCAATTTGTACTCATGCACGTATAGCCTGGAACCCGACACTACTGACGTAATAAAGCGTCTGGGCAGGGATTAATTGTTTTGTGAATAATTTATAAATGAAGTAAAGTGAAGTGCGACTTATTGTGTTACAAGAACAATTTAAACCTGAGCTAACCAAAGCTTTACTAAATTAGCAAAAAGCTTTACCAAATTAACAATATATGATAGATAAAGATTAGATTTGATTAGGTTTAATTAGTTAGATTCAGGATAAATTAATTTAGGATTTTTTTTTTAGTAGGATAAGCTGTGGTTATCCCATTTTGGGTGAAAGATATAATTTTATCATAATTTTCAGATAAAATGGAATACTTATATGGGATTCACCCCTTTTTTAGATTGAGTCGCATTTTTAGCGAAAAATTTAATGGTTATTTTTGTTTGACCAAAATCATTAAATTGACCTGGAAATTTATAATAAAAATTAATAGCTTTGATCAGAAATAAACAAACCGAGGTTTTTGTTTATTTACTTCTGCTTTGATCATAAGGCTATACCCACCCAAAATTGTGTACCCAAAGCTAACGCCACAACAACAAAAATAATTGCATAATTCTTGCAAAAAAAAGTGCAGTTTTTTTTTTTTGTTGTAATTTGTAGGTTTGGAATATCATTTTTTATACTATAAAAAGTGATGCGTGTAAAACAATTGGCGCGCATCGGGTATTTCTTTTTACAGCAAGTAGCGCTCCACTACAGTGGTATGGAAGTACATCTGTATACAAAATCATTTAAGCGTAGGCTTAATTCGTAATTAGGCTTAGGCTTAAATGATACAGATGTACTTCCATACCACTTCAGTGGAGCGCTAAATGATGTAAAAAGAAATACTCCTTATGCCTATTACGTGACGTCACAAACCTACTGGCAGTAGCCAATGAGGACACAGCATCAGATGGCGAAACAACGCCACCAAAAGCAGGATAAAAATTAAAACCTTGACCCAGAAACGTTTGTTTTTCGTTTCTCCTTGTTCTCGTCCCACGGTGGCGAAAGTAGGTGAAAAATTCGTAAATTCTGCGTATCGTTTTGTTTTTTGGCCGGTTTTCAAATTGTAAAAGGTACCAGTAGACCCCAAATTGTATCAAATCATCAGAGTAATGGAATCTGTCCACAATTTTTCCCTATTTAGCAACGATTTGGAAAACTACGCCATGGACGGTCTGGATTTAGGCCTATTTCCAGAGTTGTCACCATTGACTGCAGATATATCGGATGAGGAACATTTTATTGATACTCCAAAGGTAGGCATGGCCGACGAAAGTTTTATGTGTAATCCTGACCTAATGTTATCGGCAATTGACAATAATTCGAACGTTCAGGCACAACAAAAGGCAAATGGCGAACAACGCATTGTGAAAATCCTTATCGCCAAGGATGTGAAACCAGATATAATTTCAAACATCTCTATGAAACTGCCAATCGCACAAAAAAACCACATTTTGGCACCATCTTCAGATGACGGGAAAAATTTTTTGTCTAAAAATGCCATTGCCGCACGAGAAAATCGAGTAAAGAAGAAAAAATACATAGAAGAAATGGAAAACTCGGTTTCATCGATGTCGACGCAGCTGCGAGAATTAAACAAACAAGCTGAACAACACGTAGAAATCATTAAGACTTTAAAAGCCGAAAACCGTTACCTTCGAAACGTATTAGCAAACGACAAAGAGATTTCAGCTTTGTTAAAAACTGTCAAAAAAACACCAGGTTTGAAATTTATCGGTTCCTCGATAACGAAGCGACAACTTCGAAGCAGCGCAGGAGATGATAGCTCCAACGAATCCACAATTCCAAGAAAAAAACGACGACTTAACAATAGTTTGAGCTCTGTCACCTCCAGCGAAGACGACGGCTTTACTAGTGACGAACCGGTTGGGGTCTGTTTACATGTGGCTAACGGATCACTTTCTATTGAATTCTGTCCAACTTGTAGCTCCAGAGCATCGTTGGAAAATTTGGAGCCCTAATGAAAACTAGGACGTGGACGTAGTGCAGTCCAAGTGACAAAGACAACAATTTAATGTGTGATTGATGCATCGCAATTGATTGATGCATCGCACGAAAATGGTCGGTATTCATTTCCCAAATTAGTGTTTGTTAAACTTGTGGAGAAAAAAGAAAATTTTAAAAAAAAATGTTAAACGTTAAAGAAATAGTTAATTAAAGAAGCAATCAGTTGTGCGGCAATAACTATGCTGAACAAGTTTTGCTTCTACATTTCTTAGGTGTGCGATAAGACGGTGATGAAAACGACCTAAGACAACATAAGAAAATCGTGGAGGCTTCACTTAGTGTTGACAATGGTCGGTTTTGTTTTGTGTTTTTTATTTTTAATTTATCCCATTTATTTACTTTACTTTTGAAACTTGTGACCTTTGTAGACAAACCTTCTCACGAAAGCAGTTAACGAGTAGGATACTTTTAGTTAGTTAAATGTGAGAACAATACTATGTCGTTCTAAATGGTTATAATTTTCTAAATATTTGATGTAATTTTTTTTATTATATAAATATTACAGTAAGGTAAAAAGGGTATTCAGAATAATAAAATTTGTGAAATTTGTACTTGACAGATTGTTAGCTTCTCAAGATTTTTTTCTTTTGCAGGCTTGAAGACGAGGGTAAACCAGACGAATGAAAATTGGTCAGCAAAATCTAGAATTGTTAATGAATTAAGGGGTAAGATGTAAAAAATGTGATTTGGAAGTATGATTTTAAAGTTGTTAGTTACACTGAGAAATGAACTCCAAAAGTAATAAATTTAAAATTAATATAAGCACTGTTTAAACAGTTACATTGATAAAAAGTGATTTATCTCACATGAAGTATTGTGCAAGATGGACTTTTTGAATGTATGCTTAAAACTGATCAAATAAACTGATTCTTGTTTATAGATGTCGTATTTATTGATTTGAAACAGTGTTTGATAGTTCGGCTGTATGCGAAGTCTTCTGACAAGTGAGTGTAAGGTATGTTGAATTTATTCATATCCTTTCGGTTTTTAAAGCAAAATGGTTTTCCAAATGTGTGGGACAAAATAAAATTCTTACTTAACGTGTAATAATATTTTTTTGAATTTTACCAGAATTTTATCGTAATATATATCTTCACTTATCAGATGTTTAATGGAAAGTACTTTGATTCTGATAAAAATACAATTGATTCCAGTTAATTGGGCTGCATATGGCCTAGAATGCTTTTGCCCAATTAAAAGAAGTTCTACAAACATATTTTCTTTTGTTTTTGTATATAAAACAAAAGACAGCCCTAACGAAAATGTCATACTTGAATCTGTGGTCCCATTCAGGTGTAGTATTGCATAAGACACATTCAAGTTTTATATGGAATACATACATGGTTCACATGTAGCCCTATTCAGATTTATATTGGCCATTTATGAGACGTATAGTGGCCCAGATCAGTTTGAATTTATTGTATGTGGTACCATATGTGACTTGCCATATTTGACATTTCTGTAAGGAAAACTATGATATTTACTAAGCAACAATCAAATACAAAGATGAATCTGGTACAGATAAAAAAAAATTGTTTATTGAAAATATATATAAAAAATCAAAAATTACTACTATTTGAATCTCATGAGTTACGCATTCATTATCAAGTGAATCTGCACGACCATAGTCATGATTTACTTACTCCACTTGTGTGCTATCTATTAGTCATTGTCCAGATTAAATGGCATTTGTCCCAAATAAGCGAAGGAAACTTTGCTCATTTTCTAGATTTGTTTTGTTCTTTAAGATTTATCCAAAATAAACAGCTGTCTCGATTAACCAGTGGTCCAATCAATCGGAATCGACTGAATTTCAAAATGTCGAGGGAAGCATATAAAATATTGCTTATCAATTCTTGTATACTCTTTTTTATTATCATTTTTAATACAATACATCAATACATTTCTTCAAAAACCAATTTTTTACAATTCTAGTGCATAAAAAGTAGGATGAAGAGAAAAAATCCTAGATTTATTATTGTATGTGTAGTAACCTCAGGCATAACGTTAACTTCAAAATAAAATGACAAAATAAATTACAGTATTTCTTGACTCTTAGTAGATATAATAACCTACACAACGTTTTATAGACGAAGACATAGACAACAAGATGAATTATATAGCCCACAGCAATGCAAGTGAAGCTGGTACGTCGCAATGCGGGAAACATATGAGATTTAGGTTTAAATTCTGAAATAAAATAAAAAATTATTCCTCTGCTAACTAATTTCTTATTTTTTGCACATTTAAATTACAGTACCATTTGCAGAATAATTAGATAGTCTCAAGGCCATTCCTCCGACATTTTGCAAAAATGGCAAGCCAATTTATTTTTCTGGGTAAATTTTGAAAGTAATGTTTCACACATCGTTTAATACGTTTAATTTGGCATTGAGTAATTTAGTAAAGATTAATATCGAAAAGTAAAGCAAGGGGACATTTTGTTTAGGGACTATCACTATGGAAACTAATATTGAAATTGTTGCTTTTAAATAATTTAAACAATATTGAACGATGTTTTAAAAAGTGAATGCAAATAATTCAAAATTTGTTATTCAATTTTTACTTTTTATTTTTTAATTTTTAGGAAGTTACACATTAGTGATACTTAAAATTTAACATTGTTTCAGTTTTTTTGTTTTTTAGGAAGACAACAGTTTTATGAACTTAAAAACTATTCCTTTTTGTTCTCCAAAATCCTCTAAATAAAAAAAAAAAAAGGTTCATAAATAATTTACATATTTCTGACTCCATTTGAAATACAATGTACAGTATAAGAAGGCTTCAAATACATGTTCAATTTTTGTCAAAGAAAAACTAACAGTATCTAATGACATAACTTTAAATAAAAAACACCAAAATGTAAATAAATGCAATACAGTATAAAACTTGAGACAAATCTGGAATAACTTTGTCTTTTTTTAAAACAAAAAAAGAGAAAGAAAGCGGAAACAAGAAGTTACCGTATATATATTAAAATAAATAAATCAGTCAATGTCCTTACTGATGATCTGGAACAAAAGAAGGTACAATACGAAGTAGATGAAATAGAACCAGATAAGGCAGTAAATGCAAGGGCGTCGTTCATTGGAAGAATCAGGTTCTTGAGAATATTGAGAAAATTAATAATTTTAGAATTATTTATATTTTAAGACTTACCAGAATCATTCATATCTTTTGAGACAAAATTGTTTTATAAAAAGCTTTAATGTAGCAATATTATCTTCATTGATGTTTTTGGCTGTTGGAAAACTTGTGAATAAGCCCAGAAATCCATAAAACTCTTTACAATTTTTTGCTCAACATTTTTTGCTTAATTTTTTTTAGGAAAAGCTTAGTAAATTCAGCACCATTTTTATATTAATTGTGTGTTACGGGGAACAATGAACGCGTCGGCGGAAGCTACAATTGGAAGTGTTGCGGTAATAGTCTGAGCCAGTGGCATACGCAGAAATGAATTGTTTTGGGGGGGGGGGGGGGAAACAACTTTTGTTGTTGTTTATATTAAAATTTGCTTCTAATTTCATTTCTTTTATTATTGCAAGAAGAGGTAAACGTTTTTATCTTGTCGCTTTTGTGTATTTCACAACACACGCAATTCTTCAATTTATTTATAGAGATTTTTGGGAGTCAAATGCACCCATGTAGGGTCCCCAACCTTACGTACATCACTGGCTTTATCAAATTTGACGTTGCATCATGCATTGTCAAATTCGACGTTGCAAATTCAAATTTGAATTGCAACATCGAATTTGACGTTCGAGACGCGTCCATAAATTACGTAACGCAATTTTTGCAGTTTTTTAAACCCCACCCCCCATTAAAACGCTTGAAAATCTCCGCCCTTCCTAATATTACGTAATATAAAAGTTTCCAATTCCCCTCTAAAAATATGCCAAATATTCAAAAATATTCAAATGACCCCTAAAACAACAATTATTGTAGAAAATATTTTTACAATTTTACAACTGCGATGAGTTCACTTGATGTTGAATTCACAGCCCGGAATCAAGATATAATAATGGTTAGAATTAATTCGCTTGACATGAACGAACGGAACATGGTAGTTTACCATTTGCATTCTTTTTGATTAGATTCAAAATTCTTTAAATACCTTAAATGGCTATTTATAATGTCATTGGACTGTTTTAAGGTGGCAAACTGATGTTTGGCGAAACGTACGGTAAAATTAAATAGTAATTGAAACAAATTCCAAGAAAGTGTTAAAGTAAAATGACAATAAACCGAATGTTAACTGCAATTAAGTGTGAGAAATAAATTGGTTTGCAGACATTCTTTTTCACATTTAAGGTGTTTACGACGATTTATTTCGTAGGGCTTTCGTTTAATATTTCTTCTTTCAACCTAATGTTCAATTACAGTAAAATTAATGTTTTTTCGAATATATTTAAATAGTAAAAGGTAATGGTTTTAAGAAAATTAGATAAGATTATAAAAATGACTTTTAGAGTCTGAAAGATATTTATTTTTATTTACTTAATTTATTATAGTACATTTCACACCCATAATCAAACCTGAAGATGGATGTGTTATCAACTACGAAATGATAACGTTATGCTATGCGCACAGTAACAGGTAACTGTTTTGCTTACACCAACCTTAATGCTGATGTAATTGTGCCAAAAGCATCCTACTCTGTATTTTCCATACTCTGTATTTCAGTGCACAACTGATTGACTTTTTGTTCCAATCTCTCAAGACGATGGAGGAGTCGTTGACTATCTACTAATTCCAGCGTATATTCGCAAACATTGTCGAGGACTGCTTCTTCTCTAACTGCAGTTCCGTCTGATTTTCACCATGCTCCGCTTCCACAACCAACTCGGATAATTCGTTCATGCGTTCTCTAAATTGTCCAAAATTCGGACGAAATTGAGGTTCTCTAGAAGTGGTAGGTTCTTGATCAGGAGTCACAACCACTTCTGGCATTGTACGTTGAAGTTGACTAACCGCGACCTGTTCAGCGACTTCGTCTTCGTGGTCTTCGTCCATTTTAATTTGCTGTGCATCCGACATGTCGTTAGAAGTTCGAATTAACGATGGTTTTAATCTTGTTGGGAAAGCTGTGTCCAGTAGAGTGGATGGCGTTAAGGTTTGTTGCCTTTATCAAAGATGGTGGTCTTTGCCTTTATATAGGTGCAAAATAGTGTTACGTCATATAGAGGTGAACATTTCACCTCTCTATGACGTAACACTATTTTGAGATTATAGAAATCGAAATCATTAGACGTCACAGTCGTGATTCGGGGGATTGACGGTAATATATTACATTTTAAATTGTTTTGATAATTTACTTTAAAAGCCTAAGATTCTCCAACAAACAGGTCGTAAAATGGCCTAAAAACAGTGTTTACGTAATATAAAAATGGCGTTGTTTCTGTAGTTGGCTTCTCCTGCACACTTCCACGCCCTACCGATGAGTTTGCACTGACTGATTAATTGTTTTGATAATTTAGATTTACTTTAAAGGCCGCTTCTTAAGCCTTTAGGCTAAGATTCTCCAACAAACAGGTCGTAAAATGGCTTAAAAATAGTGTTTACGTAATATAAAAACTGAGCAAAAACCCTCTTTATTTCTAGGGCTTCTTGTGTCGCGAGGCCCTTATACATGGTGGCCAAGAGCCACTGAACGATAATTTTTTTCTCTCCTCTTTTTTCCAAAAATTAGAAAAAAAATTTCGAACAAAGAATTTTATTTCGTTTTTTAACTAATAAAATCGAAAAAGGGTTTTGAATCAAAATTAATTCGAAATGGATTTAGTCCTAATAGGCTGAAATAGACTAACTTGAAAGTTCCAATAGGGAATTTGAAATCAGGAAATCTCTGAATCTGCCTCTTTTTATGTAAAACAAGTAACAACATATAAATATCACATTTCATTTATTATTGTATCAAGCAAAAAGTACTGTCAATGTAGATGAATTTATCAAATTAATTAAAAAATACAAAATAACATTAGATATGTATAATTTAAACAAACAAAATAAATTTTAAACTCATTCGTAAAGTTAACTTCTCTTCTGAATTTCTTTTTCCAACTTTTTAATTTTTTCTTCTAATAGGCCACAAGTGTATCGTATAATTTTTCCATCAGGGTTTGATTTTGACTTAACATAAACATATTGTTCCCATAATGTGGCTTCCTCCATTCGGAAACAAAAAATTACATCTCTCTCGGTTTTTGACATCATTGCAGTAACTAGTTAAATTGTTTTGCAGCATCAGTGCCGGATTACCCAATAGGCACAGTAGGCACAGTAGGCACGTGCCTAGAGGCCCCCAAGCCCAAGGGGCCCTAAGCTCAAAAAAGATTTGTGATTTTAAAGTTGTTCCTAAGCTAAAGAAATCTACAACACTTTACAGGTTTTTTTTAGTTGATTTGCAGTAGGGATGGGAACGGGACGGGAACAGCTCCGGTTTAGCTGATGACAATAATTGTCATTTGTAAAATAATTGATAATAAAAAAAATTTAAAAATTAATGGTACTAGTACACCTGGTAATACACCTACTAGTGTAGTGCATCTGGTAGTACACCTAATTTTATACCTGATATTACACCTAATATTACGCCTTATATTACACCTAATATTACACCTAATATTACTCCTAGTATTACACCTAAGACCTAATATTACACCTAATATTACACCTAGTATTACACCTATGACCCAATATTTACACCCAGTATTACACCCAGTGTTACACCCAATATTACACCCAGTATTACACCCAATATTACACCCAGTATTACACCCAATATTACACACAGTATTACACGTAATATTACACCCAATAATACACCCAATACTACACACAGTATTACACCAGTGCTACACCCAATACTACAACACCCAATAATACACCAATTAATACAACACCCAATAATACACCAATTAATACACCATAAGAAAGGTGTGGAGTTAAATCTTTAAAAACACCTCACAATGACACCAATTAATACACCATAATAAAGGTGCAATTTTAGGTGTTTTAACATTGGTGTAAACTAACCTCTTTTCGATTAGGTGTATTACAAACACCCATAAAGGTGTCAGCCAGGCTTCAACCCAAAACACCTCTAAAGGTGCAAATCAACACTGTTTTTTCGAAGAGTGTAGGTTGAATAATTTCAATCTGGAATATAAAAGATAAAACTCTTATTAGTCATAATCGATTATAAGTTGCAACGAGAGTTGCAATTTGTAAATAAGATTTCGAAATCTGAAGAATACCAATTTGGTAAGAAAATTCTTTAGGATTTAAATGAATTTAGCAGAAATTATACATCAAACAACCGCACATTAATTTGCTAGAAATTGCAGTAAATTAACTAAAATTTGGTTAGTGCTCAATATATTCAAAATTTAAAATATAATTTATAATTTGTCTAAACTACTAGTCGATTAAGAAAATATTAAGATTATAAATCTGCCTTAAATATAAAACGGAACAAAACGGAACAAACTTTTTCTAACCATATTCATTTCGGTTTGTAACAAAAATGGCGTTGTTTCTGTAGTTGGCTTCTCCTGCACACTTCCACGCCCTACCGATGAGTTTGCACTCGTAGCAACAGTATTGGTCATCTTTGTGAAGTTATCGCAAATTAATAACAATTTTATTTCTTTTCTTGTGATTTATGAGTTGACATGAACTTATAAAATAATGTAGTACATTTATAAAACTTCATTTGTTACAAAGGCGCATGTTTATACTGTTACTGGGTTTCACAATGTTGCCAAGGTCACCACAAAATTCTGTTATACTTTCTTCAAAAGTATCACCAATTTCGCGCTCTATAAAGGAATAGAAAACAACCGTCATTTTTTGAACGCGTAAAATCATTTTACTAAAATGGTTTTGTCAAAAACAATTTCACATGGTAGTTTACCATTTGCATTCTTTTTGATTAGATTTAAAATTCTTTAAATACCTTAAATGGCTATTTATAATGTCATTGGACTGTTTTAAGGTGGCAAACTGATGTTTGGCGAAACGTACGGTAAAATTAAATAGTAATTGAAACAAATTCCAAGAAACTGTTAAAGTAAAATGACAATAAACCGAATATTAACTGCAGTTAACTGTGAGAAATAAATTGGTTTGCAGACATTCTTTATCACATTTAAGGTGTTTACGACGATTTATTTTGTAGGGCTTAGGAAAAATTCATTGTTTACAACATTGTTGTTTACAAATTTATTGTAAATGTCAACTCGCTTATAGCGTCAATTTCGACCCTTGATTGATGCTAAAGTGGGTCCGACTATATATCTAAATAGTGGCAAAGGTAATGGTTTTAAGAAAACTAGATAAGAATTAAGATTATAAAAATGCCTTTTAGAGTCTACAAAATATTTATTTTTATTTACTTAATTTATTATAGTACATTTCACACCCATAATCAAACCTGAAGATGGATGTGTTATCA
>JAQIXT010000188.1:0-56026 GCA_034700445.1 Stenotaenia linearis
GTGCGATAATTAGTCTTAAAGTTCAAGACCTTAGTTAAAATTAGCAAACATTTCATGAAAAGGTAAAACAATTCCGCACATTTATTTTTATTGACATGTGGTTCACGAGAGGTTTATTGCCCAGTTTCGAGTTTTGATTAACTTTTTAACATTTTTTGAAATTACAACAACCTTTAAATCGTGGCTAAGAAAAAGGAGTTCACCCCAAACTTGCCGTAATAAAAAAACTAATTTCAATCGGTATATTTGCTTTGAAAGATAAACAACTGGAACTTTTATCAGATGGAAATTAATAGCATCGAAAACAAATACAAAGGGGAATTATATAGACAGAAATTTCCTATTTCATTACAATAAAATCAATTTTACTCGAATGTTAACCTCGGATGATACTCCCAATTAGAGCCAATGCGATACAACGAGTTGGTTGTACTGTAATATCACTGCGGAATTAAATTCAGATCACCATCGTTAACCGCAACGTGATTATTTAATTATTCGATAATTCCTTTAATCCTAATTTGAGATCTGCGTTGTGAACTTTTCAAAAATAAAGTTCCAACAGCGCATTTCCGTTTTTATTCGCAAACTGCCTTTAAAATCTATTCAAAAACACAATAGACAATTTTCTTTTGAGAAAACGTCCAACTTTTAACTGCGCACTCGAGACTTTTAAATAACGGTGAATTTTTATACGTTACAGGTGACTATAACCGGGATGTTTATACCCATTCAAGCTTCTTAATGATGGTGCTCTTTTTAAGTCCTATGATTTCTTTCCCGCATCTTATCATATAAAGAAGAGAGGGGGAAAAAAGTAAGGATGCTGCGTTTCAGTCTAAATGGTTCATTATGAGACATAGTTAACGCTTTTGGAGCTCTACGGCATCTGTGTCTGCTTCTTCTAATTGGAGGAAACGGCTTGTCATTCCCGAAATAAGCAGCTGGACATCTCGCGGACTAGGCTCAAAGGGTTCATATTAGTTTAATCCAGTCAAGATAATTGTGTAACTAAAGAGGAGATGTTGCTCTTCTTCATCACGACTTTTATTGAGGTTCACTTATTTATATGTAAATTTGAGTTTAATTTCTAATTTTAAAGTGGGTAAAATGATGTATAGGTATAATTATACTGTACCTGGGTATAGGGAGGAGTCTCTTAATACAACGCCCTCTTGTTATTCCCTCTGGTCAAATTAGCCACGCACCCTGGTGGGCACTGGTGGGAATAAATCAAGCAACGGAAGTCATAAAGTGGGGCGCCGAGGGCGTCTAGTGATGGAACTGGGCGATAAAATAGAAAATGTGGGAAGAGAGTAGAGGGAAATATGGCGGCGTGATTTACCGTTGGGAAAGGAGATCTCGGACTGAGTGCAAGGAAATTGTGGAATAAAAAACACCTGGTCACATGTTAGTCAGGCGATCTTTCAGCTTGAAAATCTTTTGGATTTTGCTTTTCCGTGTGATGTGTAAACTTTATAGGTTCCTTTTCAAAATAAAATGTTGGGCGTTTCCAGGAACACCAACTTTTATTTCTCTATTAACTTATCTATAATGTTAGTTTCACAGTACACAAAGCTTGCAAACAGTTAAAAAGTTTTTTAATACGCAGCAACAGCAGCGCGGTCCAAGTTACCATGCAGATGGACTCGCGTTTGGACGTCAACGTCAACTATCTGCCTTACCTGGATTAAATTGGCAAAAGTAATTAGAATAATTGCTCACGTGCATATCGACGTGGACAATTGGTTTAATCTTTTGTGTCCAATCCAGCAGGGGTTGACTAATGGTTCACACACAAATGCAAGATTAACATTTCACTCTTTTCGGCAATCAGCAAACGTTCGTTTAACTGGTGCGAGTGATAAAAGATTTGGAAGCTCTTCTTTTGCATTTGCACGCTTTGTTTTCTGTTGTTTTCAACCGAAAATGAAATATGCTGTTGCGCATTGGTTTGATACGATTAATATCCCGAAGGAATTGTCACTTCGTTGCGCATTTTGATTGGTATGTGACTGGGGAATAGTCTTTGTAATGAACCGACATCAGATTTTACAAATTCATTAATTTAAATCAAATTTTTAATTTTTAATGTGAAAACTTCCATTTTCTTTGTCATTTCGTCTTTATCCTTCAACTTTATCTATATTTAATTATAAAATTACAGTTTCTTCCCAACATGTTGTGGGATTTACCTTGTCAATACTTCAAAAGCCTTTACGCAAACATAAATAATAAAAACAACATTATTTTGCATGAGCATTTCGTTTTGGTTTCCCCACTGCTAATAACGCTATTAAGCAAAACCATTTTAAGGGGAACGTAATTGTATCAACAATCGCCAGTAATGATGTTACGGTACCGGCACATTAAGACTTTAAAATAATTTCTTTAATTGCTAGTAATGGGTGTGTAAGTGGCTCATGAAATCGTGAAATTAACGCATTTTTACTGTAGTCATTAAGAAAGTCATTTCGTTAGGCATCAAGCAGTAACAAACGTTAATCTATTCACAGTCTAGGAACGTTTGTGAGTTCAACACGCAGAAACTTTTTTTTAAAAAATTATTACCTAAAACTTGAATCTCGGACAATGCTATCCGATACAATTCCTGATAATTTTTTTTCTTCTTTTACTAGGTGCCAACAGTTGTTATTTGACACAAATGTGCATCGAGCTGTGACTATCCTATTTCCATCGCGTCTTACCTAAACCTTTTTTCAACTCCTCTGAGAATATGTCCTCTCTAGAAATCCAAAGCGCAGTGGAAATTAAAGCAGATGTGGCAAAACAGAGAAAGGCACTTTAGCACCATCTCTCTGCAGAAGTACAGAATTTGTTGTGACTGACAACGGTCGCTCAATATTGAAGAAGTCAGGTTGAAATAGAGATAAAAAGTCAAGTTATGGCTTATTTAGGATGTCTTTAAAATTTAATGTTTTAATTTTTGTTTGTATAATAAAGGGATGTTAAGTGAAATGAGTTCAGTTTGGCGTTTATATAAAATTATTCTACTTTTTATAAATTACAAAGTTAATGCACTTGTTTTAAGCTACTGTCAGAGGATAATTGCCCCAGAAACATTCTAATTGACTGAATTTGTCATTTAAGAGTACTTTTATTTATTGAAACAGGAACTCATACATAATTCTCTTGATTAAATTCCACATGCGCTTTCGCTACAACCTGCTGTCACTCAAACCATAGCTGGACATGTAGGCTACAGTGCGCTCTGTTATTGGAGAAAAAAATCCCTGTATTGTGCAAGTCCTTTAGATGCTAAAATTCGATATTTTTTGTATTTTGAGACTCGTCCTGCTTCCTCATCCCGATGACAGATTACTACGACGTTTCTATTGTTGAATAATTTTTTTTAATGTTACCAGGTTTCAAATGTCTATTACTTAGTTGGCGCGTATCCAGAGTGAGCATGCGCACACTCGTGTAAGCAGAGAATAATTGGAAAGTGGCTGCCAGCCAAGCTGATACTATCTGGTGCGTGATTAATTTCTTGGCGAGAGCCACACTTTATTGAAGCTGGCGCATGCGCTTGATGGTTTCTGATGAAAAAATTATTGCACTTGTACCACCTCATAGCCGCCCCTTTTTACAGCTTGAGCAGGTGTTGTGCCCTTAAGGGAAATAACACCTTTATGTGTTTGTCGCTGTGTTAATATTTGTGGAAATATTGGGAGACAAGAAAACGTTAGATTTTTATGCGTGCGTAATTACTGCAAAAGATGAAATTACCCGAGTTGAAAATTGAGTTACGTGATGTGAATAAGTATGGAATGCTCAACTTGATGAGTTCAGTTGTGTTCAGACATAAGCAATACATCATTGCAAAAGTTAAAGTTTGGATAATACTTTCAATGAATCTTCAGAAAGTTGGAAATTTAGGTCAAAAGTCAAAACCATTCCTATAGAATAAAAAAAAAGAAACAAACAAACAAAATTATTTACTGCCATACTTCGGCTTTATTATATCGGATGTCGTGACGTGATTGATTTAATCACATGATGAGAACGAGTCAAAAATGGCGTCGCTATTGCATCCTGTTATTCGATTTTGATGTTCGAACTTTCAAAACTTCTGCAATGACAAGAGAAAGAGAGACTTAAATTGGCAAATACAGTTACAACTTACTTGGACTGGCTCAGCTAATCAATTTATGTGACCAAAAGTCCACATTATTATGCTAAAGGCGAGTGACGTACTGGTTGCTATTTTCTTAAGAGCAAGGATTCGTGAATATTTATGAACACATAATGAAAACAACTGAAGTCTAATTTCAATGAGGGAAAGTAATCACAATCCATTTGTACTCTCGTGCCACGATGTCATAAGTTGCGCCGAGGTTTTATTTAAGCAAAACATGTTTAATGCAATTTTTCCCCTTCCAACACCATTAGGGAAATTATGATGTTGAGAAAACAGATTGCATATGCGTAGATTGCGTAGAATATTTTAATTACAATTAATCCGATCATGTAAATATTTTTATTAATATATTTTATAATTTATAATTCGGATGGCTGGAGGAATTAGTTGTTTTGTGAATCGCATCATTCGGCGGCACTACATCTGTACCTCTACGTCCGATTGCATGGTTGCACAATATCGCGCTATGTGCAACAGCTGTTTCGGATGACTACACGTGCGAATAACAATATTCTAGCCGTGGGGAAGTGCAGACAGGTAGCTTCCATTTTTTCTTCTTTTTCTATTTTTAGTAATGTTTGGGTAAGATTTAATAAGGGGTTGTTAGATTTATTTGTTGTCGTTGATGAAAAAGAAATTCAATTTCGCCAGAGTAATTATGTTTATTGTTTATTTGCTTTTTGTATTTGTGATTCTTTGGGCTACCATGCGGTTATTGATTCAGGGTACGTTTTTGTTGTTTGATGATGCATTGATGGTGATACCATCAATATCTGGCGTGGCGAAAGTGACTTGAATACACTTTTCACTTGATATGTATGCTGCGGTATGTCGGTGAATCTGATGGCTTGAGTTTATTAGAGAGTAGCAGGAAAGTAAATAGGATGCTGTGTTGGGGAAAAAAAGAAAGGCACTGAAAATCGAATTATATGGGAAGTGATATGTTGACAACCAAAGAATGAAATTCGTCCCTCAACCTTATAAAATTACTGAAGCAGCTGTATATTTACTGAATTCTTGATGAAATAACCAGAATTTATAAAATGATTGAAAGTTTGCGAATTAAAATGGAATGAAAGCTTAAATTGAGAAGTACTAGCGCTTCACGTTAATTGATTATTGAATCTTGAAACGTCCAAGATTGAACTAGGTAATCGGTCAACTGGAATGGTGATTCACTAATCGTATTACTTGAGTATAACTGCAAAGTAATTGGTTTAATGCACATCACAAGGTTAAAAGGTGAATTGAATTCTTAAAAGAGATAACCTGGTTTAGGGTCGAAAATTATTGTACGAAATTTGTAAATTAAATGCTGATTTCGCGCAGAAAATTATTTAAAAAATTAGAGATTGTTTACCAAAATTATGAAATTATAAACCTAAATTAAATTGGCACTTTTACAATTAATTTATTCAAATTTTCGAACTATACGTCTCTATTTTTTCTAGCTATATGTGATGCAGATTTTATGTACGTCTCCGATATGCGCACTCATTTTGTATTTCTGTCTTGATTAAATTAATTTACGATCACGTAAAAGTTTTTCCAAGAACAAGTGAAGGGGCACAGTGCACCAGACGGTAAATTGGGAAATTTACTATACTTACCTTTAGTTCATTTTATCACGATATTGCTGCATGATTTTTTAATGCAGTTGCAGCTGGTGACTTGAGTGAATGAAATAAGTAATTAGGTTTTGTCGAGAAGGAACCCCTCGAACTGGAACCTCTTTTGCTTTGTGTTCATCAGTGACCAGGTGTTTTTCATTGCTGCTGATTGCAAGAAGCCGAATCTTGGATTTGAAATGAATGACGCGTAAAAATAAAGTCATTATCCCTTGTAGACAGATGTAAGCAATATTTCACGTGAATGGATAAGAAAAAGTTAATCGAGGGAAACAGGTTTTTTCAATTGCCTTCAAATTTCTTCATTTTCTACTAATGACCTCTTATTCAATTGACTGAAAAAACCGTTTTGATTATTTCTTTATCAAATTACAATAATGGATTTTGTTGAACCGCATAAACGTTACATATTTTTTATTTCGTTGAAACAACGCTATAATTTAGACAAATGTATTGATTTCGGTTCTGAATTGGATCGTAGAGTTTTGCTTCGAAAGCAAAGAGGGTCATCTTCAATTACTTTCAATTTTCTCTTCCATCTATTGCGTTTTAATGCATTTATAGCGTGGGTTTTACGTATTAAAAATGCATTTTAAATTTAATTCGGGTTTATGTTCATAAATAATTGAGTAATTATTTGTGTGCTTGGCAAGGCTTTGGTTTTTAGGTTGAGTGAAATTGGTGGAAAAAAATAAGTTTGGTGATTTGATGCGGTCATTAAATTCTTTCCAAGCGCTATAAAAGTTCAGTGATAGCTGCATTATGAGCAATGCATTATCACAATCGCGAAAACAAAAGCGCTTGAAAAAGAATGTGTTGAATAGATACCATGGCAACTGTTCACATTACACACGTCATTGTAGAAAGTTGTTTTTTGTTTATTTAATGGCTTCTGTTTGTATTGGATTAAATCGTGATATCTGCCGTTATTAATTCGTGGAAATTTACAAATTGGAGATGCGATTGCAACTCTTAATGCTGCAAATTAAAATCTTTAAATGGAAATGAAGAAACTTTCAATTTATATGAAATTTGTGAAGCGGAATGCTTTGTTTATTCGGTTTAATTTAAATTGTTGCGACATGTCAAAAACATTCCTGATTTTATTTTCGAAATTGGAAGGTAGCAATGATTTAAACCAAACCCCAATGTTTACAATCTCATTTGAAAGGAGCACTCTTCACAGCACTAAAATGACATAATCCTTGTAGATTGATTAGTATAATTTATACGATGATTTTTTTTTCTCGTGATCGAACATGCCAAATCAAGCAACGTTTGTTTGGCATCGAAATTTATTCTAAAAAATACGATTTGTGTTAAAATTAATCTCACTAAAAATATTTTTGGAATAAATATTCCAAACTGCATTAGGATTTAGTTTTAATCGATACAAATTACACGCGTCGATCTTTGGAAGATTGCCTTTCCTTTGAGCTCTGAAGTATTTCTAACATTGATAGAAATTTTGGCTCTTATAATGAAAAAAGAGGGAGAAACGCCATTTTTTTTTTATTGCAAAAATTTAATATTAAACGAAATTTCTAAGAATAGATTTGACTTTTCCTTTAAAATTTATCAAAAATCAATATTTTGATGAGACATATTTTGAGCAATACAAACGAAGCACTCGGGTTTAGTCTCGAAACAATAACATGCAAATTTTCCATCAAAATAAGATGTTTAATTTCTTCGAATATTTTATGAATGCAAAGACGGTTGTAAATTTTCAAAGCAGATTTCTTCGTGTTGCTTCGGGTTACGTTTAATTTGTTGACTGTAAAATTTGTAATTTAATTCTTGTTCTTCTGGGATAGGAATGCTTTTAGTTTCTATTTAACATTTTGCATAATTTTTTCGAAATTGAGTTGACATAACCATTTAAAACATATTTTATAACGGCAGGAAACTGGAGAAGCCTTTAATTGCATAAATTAGTATATGAAGTTTAATTAGATTAATGGCAAAGACGGTTGTCGTACAGGGTTAGTTCAATGTGAAACGAAAGGGGATAAAAAAAGATTTAAAAAAATTCAATTGTGAACGTTCTTTTTGAGATGGTGTTTTCTCTAGCCGAGAGAAAAAGGACATCTGCTTCTAATCATCATTTAGAGCCACCGCTTTACTACTTTGAAACGCGTACTTAATTGACAAGAACAAATTAAGACAACTTTGAAACAAAGTTCAGTTGACTTAGCGAAACTTTAAACCACTCACTTTTTTCCCTCCCCTCTTGAAAAGTCTTAGATTTTGCTTACTGCGCGGTTTCCTTAGTCTCTTTAAAAGAAATCGATTTAAAGGATTTTCTTTTGAAGCGATACAGAAGTCTCTTGGTCATTTGTTTGTTTAGCACTGAGAATTCGGTTGTTACTGATAAAACAAACTACTGACAAATACGTAGAAAAAAATCCGTTTAATTCGACTTGAATAAATTAAATTGCAAATGCAGTTGAAATAAGATTTAATATAATTACCCACCTGAAGCGTTTGTTATTTCTCCGTTGAAACTAAGTTAATTTTTATGTTGGTGATTTAATTTATAAAGTAAGTATAAAAGTGTTTTAAAAAGTGGACGGTATGCAATTGAAAGGGAAAACTTGCACCCAAGCGAAATTAAGTGATATAATTTTCAGTGTAACGAAGTTCGCTTTCATTGCAATGAAACAAAGTTAAAGTGCATTTGTTACTTTATTAGGGTTTTGAGTCGTATTTGAGTTAATGACTAAGTTTTTATCCATTGTATATGTATATAAAAAAAGGTAAGTGTTAGTTGAATTGGAAAAGCGAGATTAAAGTAGGAACAAGGGACAAGTGAAATGATTAAAAATTTTTCAACTCTCATAAAAACTAACTGCAAGAGTTTGAATTTTTTTCATTTTAATAAAACATAAAAATTTATTGCAGAGAAATAAAAAATGGTTTGAATGGTGTGAGAACATTAATGGTCGGAAATTGTTACTGCTACCAGAAGCCAGAAGGCTAATTATAGGATGCGAACGATGTGATATAAAATTGATAAGTGCTGTTTTATGCAATTTAATATTTTAAACGTTAATGTGCAAAATTACTAAAACATGTTCATTTCTTGACATGTTGTTACCGTAAGCTTACTTTGCAAGTTAAATTAAGCTTATGTGAGTAGTAGTAAGTGACGGACATGTTTACTTACAAGGATGTGTTGGTTAAACATTACGTCATTCCGACACAGATGTTTATTATATTTGTAATTTTTCGACTAAGTGTTAGAGCCATAAATCGGTTGAGGCAATAAATCGCAATGAGGCTTATATTGAAAAATGAGAAATGCGAGTTTCGTGATGACAGGTAACAAGGCTTTGCATCTAGAACTTCTGGTGCTTTTACACAAATTGACCAAATATGGTTAATTTGACATAAGCTCCCAATGACATAGGACTACAAATTTTAGTTTAATTGCTGACAGCAAGCGTTGCAGTGTTTTAGCAGTGCATCTTTAAGTGGAATTTTTTAATTTTTATATTTTTTAGAAATAAAGTTAGTACAGATTACATTGAATTTTCTCTAACAATTTGATTATAAGCAAAATTATAATGCAACTGTCTTTGATTTGATTCGAAAATTGATGAAAAGATTTCTTTTCTTCTTTCACAAAGAGCCAATTCATTTAATTGGAGAAACATGGAACGTTTTACGGAGAATGGGACGATATTGATAAAATTTTCCAAATTCTCGAGTCTTTAAACTCATCCTCTTATGAGGATAAACGCCTCTTCTGTAAGGTTTTTAATGAGAGCAAAGTATAAAGAATTCTTTGTACTTTGACGACACTTCGCGCGATTAGACTCGGAGAGATAAAAATGAATGGAATGTAATGATTCGAGCCAATTTTCTCCTTAGCATATGGTCGATGAATTTTAATTGCAGAGTCACGTATTGTATCGAAAGTTCGGTAGTTTTGACAGTGAAATCTAACTGCTGGTTTAACGGGGTCATGTTTTTTGCATTCATGATAAACTGATATGGTGTCTTCACTCTCATTAAGTTCTCATAGCATACTATTGCATGATTGACCTATAAATCAAGTTTTTAATAGGGTTTTGTTGACAGTAATTGTACGCAAAATGGCAATCAGAGATAATCTCGTTCTCAGGTAAATTTAATCAATTTAAACTTTACATTAGCATTTCTTTTGAATTGCAAGGAAAGATTAAATGAAAACAACAAATTATTCAAAAGAAAATGAGGGAAATAAATGGTTTGGAAACAGATAGCTCTGAGACCGGTTTTATTAGGATTAATAAATGTTCACTTTTTACTCCTAAATTACGCATCAATTACTGGGGCCATCCGTGACAATAACTCATCACATAAATAACCCGTCAAATAAATTTAATGTAAAGTGCTATCTGAGTTGTAACTCATTTTTCTCGAACAACACGTACCAAAAAGTTTTTGTAGGACACTATCTTGCATTGCAACTGAGTGTCACTGGGGCATATTCTCTGAAATGCTTCCCCTGTGTGCAATATGGATTGTTTCGTTTTTCTTGCATCACTTCCGGCTAATGGGTTTTATAATGGACCATAATTTCTGGTTTGTCCAGTGTAATTCTTCTGCATCAAAGAGCTAGGCTTCTACTTTAAGGTGTGCGGAGTTGGTATGAATACATGATGCAAAAATGTGCATGCAAAGAGCGCCTACTTGGCTCGTAGACGAATGGATGTTTTAAAAAACTAATGATGAATTGGGATAAAGAGTGATGGATGATATTAGAGCCAATTGGGAATATTATCGAATTTGTTGTAATTAGCAATGTTAAATGTCGTTTTAAGTTGAAATCACGTATTTAAATTATTTTATTTACAAATTTTTACAAAAGATCGCAAGGTTTTCTTATTTATTGTATTTATCATCGTAGAAATTATTTTGACTCGCTGATTTACTTACTTTATCTGCCAAAAATTGTTTTAAATGTTTAGTTATATTTTATTGAAACTCGATGATTTTCTTTTTTTTTTAGTTCTTGATGATTGATGATGTTTTTTTTTCGTGATCATTAATTAATACATTCCATTAATCCAAGTTTGGAGAACGTATCCTGATTCAGCATTCTAATTTGACTTAATTGCTAATCGAATGTTGTAAGTTTTCTCAGATTCTGTATGCTCAGCTTTTACACTGTAGTACTTCGATCCAGCCGCATACTTGTGGTTATGGGGTTTGCAGAATCTACGGACAGCTAATGTGGAATTGTCATATATCTCTTGGATCCAAAACACTATCTTACATCACAATTAACATTAGCCGCTTTGGCCTTTTTTTCTTCTGTACTGTCCGGAGACGTTGTAATTTCTTTAAAAAATATTTTACCATTTTCATTTTTCGAAAATTGAAAATTAATTTAAGAAAACTGAATTACTTACAGCATTAGTCAAGAAGTAGCTTCAAAGTTTAATTTTAAGAGGAGATCTATTGACACGCTTTTCCTAAGGGTAAATAAATAAGTCATCGTTTAGTTTCAAGTTTCATGTTTCTTTTATCGTAAAGAAATATGATTCTTTTCTTATTAAAATTCCTAAATCTTTCTCAAGTTACTTCATTTGTTAGGGGCGATTGCAGGAATAACAAGTATTGCCATCTATGGATTAATTTGATATAAACTTTACTTTAAATTATAGATTTCAACTCTTCTTTGACTGCCACAATTAAATCACTTAATTGTTACACTCGCAAAGGAATTTAGTTGTTAACTACTAAATTGCATGTAAATCCATTGAGATTCATAGGAATCCCTTTCTTAAATCCCAGTGAATTCTTGCCTTCCCTGATGAATCAGGCATTATTCTGATGTGCAGCATTATTTTGCACAATCCTCATGGTCGGCGTACATCAATAGATCAGAGGTGATGTACTCGAATGAGGGGTTGCCAGATAAACTCTAGATTTTGACATTTCAAAAAATGGCAACCCTATTTTCCACTTTTAGAAAAAATGTGTCAATACCACATTTTGTGCAGTGGGGGAAAAAAAATTTTTAGAATAATGCATGCAGATTAAATAAATGTTGGGGGTTCCTTCTGTCTGAATTAATTTTACAATTAAAAAGTAGAAGAAAATATATTGGCCGTTTGTTGTTATAAGTTTTTCAAAGAAATTTTTGTGTAATATACTATTGACTTAAAAATAAATTGTAGTTAAATTTATTTTTAAGTCAAGTTATTACATAAAATTTTTTTTTGGAAAACTTATATAACTTATAAAACTTATACAAGATGTTAATGAATTCAAATTAGCCCTTTAGCAGTTAATGAGAAATAATTTTTGTTCATGTGATGATCAGCTACACAAGACTAAAAACTTCATTTTGTTATTATTCAAGGCTTTGCATACCTTTAGGTTGTTGACGCTTCGCCGTTTTGATGTCGAGTTTTTTCTCCAGCTGTCGTATTTTTGCTTTTATTTTCATTTATCTTCCTTCTCATTAAGTGAATGTTATTCCCCATTTTTTCTTCTTTTTTACGGCAGGCTATTTATCCAATAAACAATCTCGCACTTAAAACCCTCAGTGGAATTTTGTCTTTCTTTCTTTTTTTTACCGTATTTATTTCCTGCGCTCATTTAGGCAGGTAAACATCCAAGATGATGAAAGTAACACAATCCACTGACGTTCCGTCTTTCAAATTAAAGTTGTTGACAAAGCAAACTTGCAATACACCTGCAAGTAGATAAGACTGTTGCACTTGGAAAATAAAAAAAGAACAACTGCTTACAACCACCTTCGTCATTCAACTGATTACACCTCTCCGCAAGTCTGCTATTTTGTTTTTCTATCGTGTTGAATCAAACTCTCGTGCGAGTTAGTATGATCAAAGCAACTGTGTTAAATTAATCTAAGTTTTCACAGAATCTAATTAAATTCCATGTTCTAATTTCGAAACTCCCTGACGATTTAACCAACATTCTTTCCTTCAAAACTGGCATCAGCAGTGTGGAAAGTTTTAAAGAATAAGATTCAACAGCTCTTGTTTCCTTTAAGTTGACTGTGCGTGTGATGCTGAAATGGGTTGGGTTCAGATTCTGCTAATTACAATATGAGTTTGGAGAAAACTAATTTGCTTTTAATTGAAAGAAATTCCATTGGTTATGTGATCTCACTTCAGCAATTATTGCTTTTCGTGTGAACTTTCTGTGCTGAACAAAATGAGTCAAATGGAAAAAATTTAGAAAGATAAAATTAATTGGATTTTTTTATGCTTTTTTTATTAAATTACACATTATTATAAAATTTTTTTTGAATTTTTTTTTGAATTTTTTTTTGTTATGAAATTGAGGTACACTAATGAGTGATACTCAATTATAAAACAAATGTTATTATAAATTTTAAAATTTAGAATTATAAAATAAAATATTAATCTGCAAATTTGTATTTACGTGAATTAAATCCAAGTTTTTATTTGTAACTATTTTTTATGCTTAGTTTTAGGATTTTTAATAAGAATATAAGCTTATAATTTAGTAATGTAACATTTCCAGGCGTTTGGCAAATCTTTCCTTAGACTTTGAAACATGAATCGTCCGGAGTCGGCAGCATGGCAAGTCTTGATAAGAAAAAGTAGACCTTTCTTTTTACTTCAGCTTGTCTTGTTTCTCGAGGCATTTGTCAGGTTGTAGATGGAACCATATATTATTTAATGCAATAGTCATTTTTTGCTGAAAAATAAATAAAAAGGAAAAAAATACGGGTTTATCGAAAATTTTATAAATTCTTTGTCTTTTCTAAGGTAACCTTGTTATAGCCGTTCCAATACCATAATGAAATTAAATTACGTCGACAAATCGATGAAGCTCAAACTATTGAACTCCGTCGTTTTATTTTATAGATTTTCAGTAGGTGATTGTTAATTCTCCATTTCATTTCCAATACGCATTAAGGTTGTAAATCGTTTTTCCGCGCCATATTAACAACCTCGTAAAGTGAAAAAGGCAGTAAAATTTTACGCTTAAACGTGAAGGAAATTGAAGAATACCAGCAGCTGATAGATCTGTAAATCCTCTTTCCCAAGCTTACCTTTTTCGGTTTTTTTTTTTTTAATTAAAATTATTTTGAATGCGGGATTCATTATTTAGAAAAAAATAAAACAATGTTCTAAAGATTTAAAAGTTGTACATGAAAATGAAAAAAAAAAAGAAAAAAAAAAGAAATCCAACAAGAAATAGTCGAATGTTTTTGTACCATTTTATAAACGATTGAAAAAAAATTTTCAACTCATTTTTTATCGTAAAATCAATTTTTGTTCAAGGTGGGCAAGACGGAATCACAAGTTGAGTGCAATTTTTTTTCTCAAAATAGATATTTTTTTGTTGAGAAGAAAAAAAAGAAAAAATAAATTTTACTTTTCATTATTGAGAAAATAAAGTGGCTTAGCTTGGCAATCAAAATAAGTTGTTATTACGGTACATACAAAAGAATTTTTTTAATATACGAAAATATATTGGAACTTTTTCTCATTCTCATTTTTTTCTTTTTTGTTGAAACGTGTGGATTGATTTGTGACGGGAATAGAGTTCAATATCACACGATATCGAAAAATGAAGTGGAAACTCATTTTATTACCTTAGATTGAAAGTTTCTGGGGAAAAAAGATGTAGTCTTCAGATCCGTTAATAAAAGAGTAACGCAACGGATATGAAAGAAAAAATATATTATGTACTGGTACGTTTTCGATTGATCGCTCGCGGCAGTGCAGCTTAGAATTTTTGAAATAGAATGATAACATTATGGTCCACTTGATTAGATAAGGCAGGACAATAGGGCACTTTAAAATTCATAATGCAGTACAACCAAGATTGAGAAAGGAGAAATTGTTTATTTTACTCGTTCATTGATTTGATTTTTACTGAAAACCTGTACATTTTGAATGCAAAACTTGAAACTGACTGGCCAAAGTATTTTGAAATTTTTTTTATTCATTAAAGATGCAGCGAAAATTAATTGATGAGAGGAATCATTTTCGGAGATTCTAAATAAATGTTAGGTGGCATTCGAGTATTTTATTTGTTAGGATTTTTTGAAGTTGGTTCGGTGATTGACGGCTTCGTTATTTGTAGCCATTCCTCACATTCCTCGAATCATTATCGTTTGCAATAATGGAGGTTTTCTCTCGTTTTGTGATAGCAGCGTGATGCCTGGAAACATGTGTTAGGATGGGATGTGAATGGATTTTAAGTTGAAATTGGAATTTTTATTTAATCTGGAATTGGATTTGATGAGTGGGAAGAATGAAGAAAAAGGGCGATTTAAGATCAAAAATGGAATTTTAACCTGCGTTTGGATGGGGATGATACCGAAAGAGTAAATCTATTCTCAGATGATACGCATCGTGTGTAATGGTTTGTGTTAACACCTGAGAGCTAATTAATCAAACAGGAGCTGTTCCGTAAACCCGTATCTTGTGTTCAATGATCCAGTGCGAATGGTTCATTAAAAGTAATCACTAACAAAAGTTTTAATACGTTAATTGATTTCAAGGGTTGGAATTTGCTGATAAAGTAAATAAAATTGAATAATTAAATCTGAGGTTTGATATAGATAAGTTATGAGATACATTTTAAGCCTTTTTTGCACATAAATAAATCTCTTGTTATACCGTAATTGCGTCTCCACAAAAGTTGTGGCACAATTTACAAAAAGAAACCTACAAACCAGTAAAGTTGCCAATTACATTTACACTTTTATCTTCATTAACAGCTGTTGTCTCGTGTAAGTTTGTACTTGCGATAAAAAATAGATTCAGAAAAAGGTTTTCTTAATGTGGACGTTAGCCATTGAAGGTTGCAAGTAGACTCGTAATGAGACTTTCACGCGAAATTATCGCGTCGAGTAGAAAAATCACAAAAATCGTGTCTGTATTTGTATAAATCTTGTAACCTTTTTTAAGTATGGGCATTAAAGATGTCTTTAAGACTGGATCTGTTTATGATAGTAATATTTTGTTTTGATTATAAATCTCAACTCATCTGTCTGGAAATGTTGGCCGAGAATCTCCAACCGCGACTCCTGCTAACAATGATTACATCAGTGTTAGCAGGAGAATAGAAAATGCTATAAATTTAAATATCATTTTTCTCAATGATTTTATTTTTATTTTGTCAAATATTTCCCGAATTTATCCATCTTTGCACTATAAGTACGTATTTTTTGAAACAAAAGGCAGGGTGCGTCTCAGCTGCTTTAACAGCGACTGGGCGACGCCCTGCTGTACCCTATCTCAACGAATTCCCTTGCTCGCAATGAATAAACTTCAAACAATCAGGGATTTTACACAAGTGAATTAAACTCGATTGTTTACTTCGATCAATTCTTTGTTTTCAAACATTTCAAATGATCAATTAGAGCAAACAATCGAATTAATTCATCAAGTTACATCATCAATTACATTTTACTGAACGTAAATAATATAACAATTATATAAAAGAGTTTTGGTTTAAATAACTTTTGTCATGTCTTATTTTATCTTGTTTTCAACGATTAAATCATTTAATTTTTAGATGATATGAAAATAAGACAATCGATCTGACATCTGATTTAATTGAACAGCATAAATAAATGGTAATTCCAACTTGTGTGAAGGAAACCCAGCAACCATGACGGCATTTACATTAAAAAGTTGTTTTCTCAGCGCAGATTACGTGTTTTCTCTCATCCTTGCAAATTTAGTTGAGAATAGATTTGCTTTTCGTCTCCATTTGACTTTAAAATTTTTGTGAGTTTCATTACACACTTTGGCGAACGTTGCGTCCAGGTAACAAATGATTCTCTTGAGGGAACTGCTTGCCTTAGATTCTCGAATAACGACAAGATGGTACGTAGAAGAGACGAATTTAGGTACTCCCAATGGGTCACCGAAGAGCCAAGTGGGTCTACAGATGCTCGCGTTTCAGAGGGACCCGTTAGTGTTGAAAATCACGTCACCTGCATCCTGATTGATTTTAAACTGGCCTTTAAAATGATGTCGTTTAAAGAAGAAAGAATGTGAACGAGACGCAAACTGATTTCAATCAATAAATAGATTTTTTATAATATTATACCGTGAAAATCAATAGTTTTCTTTTTATCAATTTATCAGAATTGGAATTCTCTCAAATCTGTTTTTTGCTTCCATTTGTATATTAGTTTTGTACAGTGGCTTGCCAGCCATTTATTACACAGCTGATAATATTGTGCAAGCTAAGAATTGGCTGAATGGGAAATTGATAGAAAAGACCATTGAAAAAGGGAAAGTAAAGGGAAAATAGCATAAAAGGAACTTCTTGACTTTATCGGTTGTAAGATTTTTCCGGTAGAAAATACAAAAAAGGCAAAAGTAAGGAAAGAATAAGAAAAGTTTCTTCGGTAACTTGAATTGAAGTGTGAATGCGGGACTGCAATATGAATTACATCAGCATTTTTGGTAGATTTAATTTATTTGTTTGATTAAATGCGATGTTTACAAAGCATTTGTCAAACTTGTAATTAAAATCAATATTTATAATTTTTCTTGAATTTGTTGAAGCTTGTGTCAAGAGTTTAATTAAATATGAGAAACATTTGCCAAAATAAAGTTAAAGAAGCTTTTTTTTCAAATTTGAATGAAGTTTTTATCCTTTTTTATATTCTTTTACGAATTATTATGGGAAAAATAGTTAAAGTATGTGATTCACGCGTGCACGACTTCTCTCTAGAAATTAGCCATGATAATTAAATTCTTTATCGTCAAGACCAATTTGAAATTCAATCAGTTTAACTGCATTTGCTCGCTAACTTTGGCAATTAATGTTTGAATACATTTAAGATTGGAAAAACAGGCGGAATAAGTTTGGAATTAAAAATTCTGATAATTTTAAAGACGAAAAACTACTTCATATTTAAGCAAACTCTACTTTTTATTTTCTTGTATAAATAAAACTTTAAAACATTTTTTTGACTTTTAAAAATGTTTTAAATTTTTTATACTTTTTCTCAGAATTTAGAAAAAAATTTATCTGAAACTAAAGAATATTTTTACTAAAAAAATATTTTTTGTAAAATATTTTTTTAAATTTTTTTTATTTTTAAAAAACATAATTGATTAAGATGGAAAAAGTTGAAACTTTTCAGCTGTATAAATATTTGGTTGCTGAGAATATTGTGCGTGCTTTCTCTTTGATTGAAAGGATGCACCAATGTCAATATAATTTTTTTTTAAAAACAATTTTCATTTTAGCTGATTTTTTTTGTTATTTACTGTTAGATTTTCTTCGAAGTAAGTAGCCTTAAAAACCTTTTTTTTTTAAATCACAAAAAAACTCTGCAGTTTAAATTAAAACATTTTTTTTCTTTTTCAAACCCGATGATTAGTTCTCAAGGTGGCTGTTGATAACCTTATGAAATTGTTCTTAATTAGCGAACACGAGCTGATTAATTCACCTGTTTCCAGCTTCAATCTCGTAGCTCTGACAAATTATAGCGATTTCCGAATCTTTTCAGCCAGGAGAAATATTGGAAAGCAACCGACATTTGACTCAACGTTTTTATCACATGCTTCAACTAGCCGAAATGTTATTAACGTAAATAAGTCATCGTAACGATGTTAAAAATTCATTTAAAATTTATATAACACCGCGGTTATAAACAAGTGGATGGAGGTAAAATGCCTTAAATTAATGAGTAATCGCGTCTCTGAGGAAAGTTGAGCTCACATTCCTCTTACAGGTTCCAATCCTCAGCGGTCACGTTAAGGTATGAAGTGGAGTGGGCTATGGCGAGAAATAAATCAGGTGAAAATGCAACTTGTGGAGTGAGTAGCGATAGGAACAGGTGATAAAATACGCCCAGGAATAAAACCCGGGGTATATTAGTCCTAAAGGCACGTTAAATATGGCTCTTGTTCTGAATAGAGATGTAAATAAAGATGAGGATTAAATGTAGTTTGATAATTTTTATTTATTTAATAGAAGGTTTATTTTGATTTATCGCAGGGATTTGTATTGATTACCTGGATTAGAGATGGAGGTGGTAATTACGGTAATTAAGTTGTCAATAGGAAGCGTCGAGTCTGGACACTTTTCTCGAACGAGATCTTGTAGTTTTCAGTGATAATTCATGGCTTAATTTATGGGTGCAACTTTAATAGGTCATTTGAGAAAGGTCTATAATTTTGATTTACTATTTGGAATTGGAGATAGTGATTTATGAGTCTACGTAAAAAATTGGAGTGGATAATTTGGATTTAAGTATTTATGTGAGGGAAAGTTATGAGGCCTAAACGATGTAAATTGAATTTAGTGTTTTGGCAATTAATTAATTTTTTTTTATTGCCATGGGGATGGTATTATCCTGTGAGCTATTTAAAATCGTGAGAAACGTTTGTTTATCTTTGTAAATTACATGTTTTGATTAATTTTATTTATTTTTTTGTTAGTTATTCAAGAAACTTGGTTTTATATTTTAAAATTTTATAATGCAATTTAAAAAATAATTTAAGAAAATTAGAAATTTTGACGTATAAATTATTAAAATGGTTTAATTCTAAAAACAAAATATGCTTAGAAAAATTTTTACATTTTTTTCCTTCAAAGCTCATACATAATTCAGTTAAAGGGCTGCAATAACCACCACCCCATCTGCTTACAGCTTTTAATAAAAAAGTGAGATTTATCTTTTTTATAAGCCACGAGATATATCATAGTTTTAAACTATCCCCTAGGTAGATTGGTGAGTTATACCTCTACTAGTTGTACTACGGATATTAATTTCGAAAAACATATCTTAGAAATCTGGCCAATTTATAGCAACCAGAAGGTTAAAACAATTTGGCGGTTTTATAAATGTACCAATTAACAACACCTGAGCTAACACCTGCAGTACAAAGATTAATTTGCATACATTTTCCATACAAATAAGACAAATGCTGTCAATTAGGAATGCAGTTTTTGGCTGACGTATATTTCAGGTTTAATGAGAATATGAACTGGGTGCAACAAGAGAAGCAAACGTGAGCTGAAAATTCGATTTATGTTTCATCAGGGTGTCAAGACGGGAAGAATGAGTTTTATTCTGGACTTAAACAGACAACACGTTGCCGATATGAACTTAAAGCGATACGGCAGCGATAGTGAAGCAATAATATTAGGTGGAATAGTGACTTTTTAAGGCGATAGTAAAGTTCTTTGCACCATATTTGCCGTGTACGATGCAAGAGAAGAGTAAATGTTGTGAGGCAAAAAGCTGTGCGCGATGTTGTGCAGGGTTCAAAGGAGACTCGCACAAGCAACGGAAATTGAAAAGTGGCTCCAACTTTCAAATTACACTCTCCAATTGAGCTGCACTCAAGTTGAAATTCGATTTACCAACTCCACAGTCCAAGATGTGGCGCACGATCTCATTTCACTCTTCTCTCGATTGCTACCATCATCTTTTTCTTTGCAATCCGCACTCTGGTGGTTATCGTCCAGTCCTGTTTGCCGTCCATATTTAATCTCGACGTCACAAGTTTTCCTCAATTTCCCTCCGGCTGTCGAGACAATTCTGGTTTAATCCATTTTGCTTCTCTGTTTGTAATCATTTTTCTCAATTAAATTAACGTCTACTCTTGGTTGGTTTGGTCTTTGCGGGAATTAAAAGAGGATTGAAGTCTGAACAGGGATTAAAGGATGGTCGAATATCATATTAATTTAGTTGGCGGGCTATAACTTTGTTATTAAGTTAATGTAAGGATTTTATTGTGAATATTTGTAGCGAAAGTGGATTAGCGTTTGGTAATTAGTTATCTAATTTTCTGCTATTATTAGAAAAGTTCATAAACTCAGTCAAGACGTTATTAGTTTTGTTTTGAGTATTACAACTAAAAAATTTAATTCATAATTTATTAAATTAAATAAATTACATCATTTAAATAAATTACTCCTATGCCAAGAAAAGTTTTTCTTGCTTGATTGACTTCACCAATATTCTCATAGGAGAATGAGGTGATCTCAGAAAAAAGGACAGGTCTCATTAGCTGCTTGTTACATCCACCCTAACAAAGTAATAACAAGAACCTCACAGAAGGGAATGTAAGGAACTCCGAGATATCTTTTCCTTGTTAGGTCCATCTGCTTTTGACTGATGATTTCTCATTAACATCCACAGTATCATCCATTCTGTTTTCTTGACTTTTTTCTCATTTGATTGTTGTTACCGAATTTAATTAAAATTCTATTTGTTAGTAAAAAAATGAGACTAAATTTTAAAAAAAATAAAATAATTACCGTATTTTATAAAAAGTAGCTAAAGAAGAAATGTTGTTTTAATTTATTTTTTTCATCGGTTGGAGTTGGAAATTGGCAGTTGGCAGAATTTTTTGTATTTTGGGCATGTTTTCTCTAACTTAGAAAAATATTTTTTTAAAACTTCATTTGAAATTCAGGTGATGTGTTTTTTGATTCTTCGTGGTTGCCATGGCTACAGCATCCGACCTTTTTTTGGTTCCGTAATGAAGGAAATGACAGTCGTCAGCTCCAATTTGCAAAAATAAAATTTTGTGTGGAGTTGGTCGCTAATTGCACTGCTCACCTAATTAGTAATGGGAAATGGCAGGCTATTTGACAAAGTACGATCACGTGTGAGCGGAATAAAAATAAAAATAATAAAAGAAGTTGAAAAAGAAACTTTTAATTAATTGATTGAAGTGCCGAAAATTGATAGTTAATTTTATTTATGTGTGTAAAAAATCTAACATAAGTTCAAATGACAAAGGAAGTTGAAATTTAAGATTTAGAGGATTAAAAGTTTACTTTAAAGTCTCCGACATAATATGTTTTGTAATTTTTTTTTTTAGCATTTATTTTTAAAAAATTTTTAATGCATTATTTTTGTTTCTTTGTTTATTTTTCGCGTTATGGTATTATTTTGTCACAGCATCTGTGTTTTTCTAAGGTGACAGTTTTTGTAAATAGTTTTTTTTTGCTTCGCAGTTGCTGACGTTTCACGTGGCTGCTCTATGCCAGAATAATTGGAAAAGGGAATGAGCTTCTATCCCCATGCTTGATCAATTTCTTACCTTAAGGCACGAGTTAATGCGCCTGCGCATTGCTAGATAGTTTGACAAAACTCGCAAGCAAAGAGAAATTTATAAATTTACTACTTCTTAAAACTTTTTAAATGATGTATCATTTCGAGTGATTAATCTAATTTTATCTTGTTATGCTACACTCTTAGAAAAAACTACGGAGCCCTGTAAAGGACATAATATCATTATTTATTTAGAAACGTTCCCACGCATTGCAAGATGAGGGAACGCATTTACAATGTGTGGGAACGCATTGCAATACGACGGAACGCATTGCAATGCGAGAGAACGCATTGGCAATGCGAGGGAACGCATTGGCAATGCGAGGGAACGCATTTGCAATACGAGGGAACGCATTGTATTTCGTTCCCTCGTATTTCTTTACTAGGATAGTGCATCTGGTACACCTAATATTACATCTAATATTACACATAATATTACACCTAGTACTGTACCCAATAGTATACCCAATATCATACCCAATGTTTACACCCAGTATTATACCCAATATTACACCCAGTACTACACCCAATATTACACCCAATACTACGCCCAATACTACACCCAGTATTAAGCCCAATAATACACCTAGTATTACACCCAGTATTACACCCTATAATACACCTAGTATTACACCCAGTACTTCAGCCAGTGCTACACCCAGTGCTACACCCAATAATACACCAATTAAGAACCATAACAAAGGTGTAGAGTTAGATCTTTAAAAACACCTCATATTGACACCAATTAATACACCATAATAGAGGTGCAGTTTTAGGTGTTTTAACATTGGTGTAAACTTATCTCTTTGAGATTAGGTGTATTACAAACACCTATAAAGGTGTCAGCCAGGCTTCAACCCAAAACACCTCTAAAGGTGTAAATCAACACTGTTTTTTCTAAGAGTGTAGGGTATCTATGACAGACGTTAAATTTTATTAAAGTTGGTTAAAATAATAACTAATGGATTGTTTTGAGAACTTTATTGGAATTTGTTTTTGTTTATCGAATTGAATTGATAGACTGAATTAAAATTGACAGTAATCGGTGTTATCCTTTAAGTGAAACTAACCTTTCAATTTTCCGGAATTTGTTTATTTCAAATGTAAATTTGTTTTTGAATTTTGTATTGCTATATAAAAATCAAATCAATTTCAAATCCTATATTTGGTAACTTAATATGGCAGAATTTGCTTATAGGTAATTCGACAGAATTTTTTCATAACTTGTTTCATTTTCCACATACTGTATTTCAATCATTTCTTCAGTCACTTACTGTTCGAAGTTTTGTCAACAATTGTAATGATATTGGAATATGACTTCATGTGAAAGATTTTTTGATCTGTTGACCGGATAATCCGATCAGCCATCGTCATAGATTTCTTTGAAATGACATCTATTTGTTGTAAAGCTTTTAGTAAATGAAAATTCCCCGTGTTTGTTGCTGGGTTTGAAACCTGATTTTACGGCCGACATCAAAGTCAAACTAAAGACTGATCGCTCGCACTTTAATGTAACTTAGCTATCAATAATGCAGCAATCCGTTTCAATTAAGCTTCAGTCTACGGGAGATTAGTAACAGAGTAAGATGGATTTAACCTCATTATCTGCATTCTATATCTCTCGCAGTGAAGCACAACTGTCACTGATAAAGTCTCCTGCTTTACAGTTGAATGGTGAAGTTTGGGAGAATAAAAGAATGTAAAACTTTAAAATTAATTAAAATCAAATACCATTTTATTTCGTGTTATCATTGTAGTTTTTTTAAGCTCAATGGTAGCCATATTTAAATGAACATTTTTTTTTTTCAAAAATAAAAAAAAAATGGTTGTGTAGTCAATTTAACTTTCGCTGTGAAATCTCTTACGAAATTAATGAAAAAGAACTTTCAAGAAATCACGAATTAATTAAAGTTATCATATGTGTGACAATTTTTTGTCATGGTTTGGAACAGAAAAATTTTATTGCATTATTAAATGTTTTAATATAACATGGTATCATGTTTCTACTTGAGAATGAAAGGTATCACTGGAAAGCTATTAAGTAGATGTACATTAAAATTTTAATGAATACATTTCTGGTTTGGTTAATAACAAAGCAAATGTCACAAAATGTGTTATTGTGGGTACAATGCCATTTAAATAAATAAAAAAAAGTTTTACAGAAAACAGTTTCAAGAGTTCAAAATAAATGCAACAATACATTTTACTGGCTATTTTTTTTAGAAATTTTAGAATTTTAAGAACAAATTTATTTCAATTAACTTCTTTAATATTAAACAATCACAAATTCACAATCACTTATTTTAAACTACACACTTTGAAATGGGTGTAAAAGTGAACTACACCTTTTATATGCTTTGGTGTAAACTTGTACACCTATATTTGCAGTGAACACCTTGGCAATAGCTAAGGTGTATGCAATGATAACAAAAGTGTAAAATAGTAGTGTTGGCATTACACCTTTTAATAAATAAGGTGTAAATATGTTATTTACACCAATAATTGAAAGTATTCCTTTGCTTAAAAATGGTGTAATATCACCTCTTATTTTTACACCTAAAGATACAACTACACCTTTTAAAGTACACTTTTAGCAATACTCTTTTTTGTCAGAATGGTGTAGAAATACACCATTTTGTTTTACTCCTTAAGATATAAATGTACACCTTTGTAACTACACCACAACTCCTACTCCTTTTTGTTCCAAATGGTGTAGAAACGCATTATTTAATATACACCTTAAGATAATCCAAACCCAACACATCCTTGTTTATTACAGACGAATGGAGCAGTTTGATCGAGTAGTCCATTGGATCAGTGGTTACTGCTACTGCTTTTGGATATTAGTTTGCAGGTTCAAAACCCACTTAGAACAATGCATTTTTCTGGGCTTGTTTTAGTATATATTGTCTAAATGTATGTTTGGCATAAAAAGTTTAATTGTTACACTTAAAATTAGGAGTAAAACTTACCTCCTTTCAAAAAGATGTTAACTTAACACCTGTTACAAAGATGTAAGAATTCATTTCAAATTTCACGAAATGTTTTAGTTCGAAGTTGAGATATGACTGTTGTGGTGTACGAGACTAGAGCGAGATTGATTTTTTTCTAAAATATTTGATTTGTTCTTTAATAAAATTGACTTTTCTTAAAATAATTGTTTGGGTTGATTTTAAGGGTTTTTTTATTTTTATTTTTTGCTAATTTAGTAATTCAAATAACTATTAGAGCTAATTTATTGAGTGCTATTTCGATGTCATCCTTTGAGCGAAGGAGTTTTCTTAGAATCGCTTAGGATTTGGTGTACATAGCGGCAGCCAGTTTGTTTAGACATCGGTTAAGAAACGAGGTTGAGGAGTGATTCGTCTCAAATTTGAATAGTTTGTAGTTATTTTTGACACTTCGGATATATCTAATTTTGATAATATGGACTTTAGAAGACCGTTTAATGTTTAGATATTTAAATTAAACAATATTAAATATTGTCTATTTTTAGAAATTAAGAAATTTTTAATTTAAAAAAAAATATTTTTTAAAATTCATTAATAATAAACAATTACAAATTTACAATCACTAAAACACTTTAAATTAGCTAAAACTACTCATCTTACATTACATTAAAACAAATTACCAAAAATCTATTAACATAAATAAATTTCCATTCATCACATTTATCATTAACATCAAATAAACCTCCAGTAAAATACCTAACAAAAAATTCAAACACATCTCTTTCTATTTAATCAAAACAAATAAAAACATAGATAACATCACTCCAAATACTTCATAAAATCACATCTTTGTAATAAATCACTCATATACGGTACATACTCAATATAACATAAAAAATTTTAATACCAAACAAATGCTTAAAATTTTAAAATTCATAACCGAAAATTCGACGAACACTCAATTTCTTCTTCTTTTAGACCTTCTCCTACTTCTAGACCTATACTTCGTTCAAACCTCCTTCTAGGCCTTCTATTACTTCTCGGTCTACTTCTTTCAGATTTAGTTCTTTTGTGTTTCCTATTACTTCTAGACCTACATACTTCTTTCAGACATTCTTCTTTTAGGCTTTCTTTCTCTAAAGTTAATTCTTGTACATTTGCTTCCCTGTGGATTCTCTTTAAATTTTCTAGCTACATGTTTGTAATAGTTTTCAAACTTGATTATTTGTCTCTCCAGTAATGAGTTCGGGCTGAATTTTACAGTTGAATTTTCTTCCTCTTCCAAATTATCTCGTGCAAGTTCAAAAGTCATATTCGTGGTACTGAAGGAACCTTAAAGCCGGTCTTATTAAACACCCACATCACTAGCCCACACCAGAAACGTTTCTGGTGTGGGCCAGCGATGTGGCCGCTTTCCGCGTAGAATGTGCCGTAAACTGCGTGGTGTCAATTCCCGCATCTCTGAGGTTGTTCTTCAACCACCTCACAATCGTTTCTAATATTATGCTAAGGTGCTGAAGCTCAGATTGATGCTTCTGCCTTATTGAACATTTCACCATTACCATTGCAAGTGTTCTTTCGCTTCTTGTATTTATTTCCTTTTTCTACTTGGAAAGTTTGCAAGAGCAAACAAACAAGTATTGTAAATTGTTTGCACTAAAAGTATATAAATGTTCAATGACTTTTTCGAAATCTTTACTTTTTTAATCTGCTCCGACATAATCTGGATTCTACGTGATGTGGAGAGGAAAATAAGCTTGTGTTGTTGTTCTCCGAATTCTCCCACATGTCTCTCCTCTCTCTCTGTATGTTAATGGATGTCGAACGATGGGGCCTGGCGGAGGTATATGTTTTATTTATTTCTATTAGATTGTTTAATACGCGTGTTTGAATTTACGCTCTTCCATTATTTATTCGGTTTTGGATTAACATTATTCATTTGATGTGGTATAATTATTAATTTATTTAATAAATAACTTAGCTAATACAGTACAAAAATGCGAGTTTCCCATGAGAAAAGAATGGCATCGTTGCTCGCCATACGAAGTCAATTTTAAAATAATTTAAATGAGCCACGTCATTTTAAATATTCAGAATTGTATTTAATTTATTTAATTGGTCAGCATTGAAGTATTATAATGTTGAAATGTTCAAGTCATTAAGAAATGCTTTGAGAGGATGTAATTATGATGATTTTTTTAAAACTTTTTTCATTGGGCATGGTTTGCCTAATGACGTGTTAAAAGTGGACCAAAGGGGCAAAAGTGCTCATGTTGAAGTTAAAAGTAATGGCGACTGCACGGCGCCTTTTCACGGGTCATTGGGTCCATTTGATTGAGGTTAGTCACAATGTATCTGCCAGTGTTTTGGTAGTGTGAAAAGCACCGCCTTGAGGTTGGCTTTATCGCGCACAAACAGCTTCTGTGTGAAGCCAGCGTCGGGCGGAGCTTTTGTACATTTCCATATGTTGGCTTGGTTAATGCTTGGTGGAAGAAAGGTAGCTTTTATTGGATCACTACACTAAGCGCACTTGAGAGAAGATTTCAATTTTCACGTTTGCGATGGGTCATTCATCTTCCATGCAGCTTTTCAAATCTTCAATTTTTTTAACATTCTCCTCCGAGACCAGAGGAGAAAAAATATGCAATTAATTTTTTTTGCTCTAAAGGATTTGCATATGGATTTCACGATAAAACCTGTGAATCTGCTTCAAAATTTATTAAGCGACCTTTTTTAATTTTGTAGCGCGTAATCTATTTATTATAACCAGTGATTAAAATAATAAATGGCTCCACTTATTAACCCGGTAATAAATGTTATTTCCTGATAAATATGTGTAAAAAAAACGTTGAATTGATTAGTTTTATTGGACGATATTGCCCTCAAACTTCTGGTAGAAAGAATTCAATTAGCTGCAGAAATTTGCTCGCGGAATTGACCAAGCAATACAGCAGCGGTCGTGTGCCTCACGGTTGTCCAGCAAAGACAATACAAATTTTGTGCACTGATATTGCGCCGTGACAGTTTGTTTATATAGTGGCTCTATAATGATGTTACTCACTTACCTGAGGGAGTTGACTTCAAAATGTCCAATAGTCATTTCTGTAATGTAGATGACCTGGAACGTGATTAAGTTATGTTTAAAATGCATTATTAGGGTTGATTTTGGAATAAATCATGGCTTGAAATATGGTAATATTTAAATTTTAACATGAAAATATTGGAAACCGAAATAGCAAACAGATGGCTGCGATTCTTAAGGGAATACTCAAGAACAGCAGCATCTGGTCAAATTTCTTGCGAGAATAAAGGAACCGTATCCGTTCTAATAATTTCTACTTTTTAAAACTGATTTGTGGTTTTATTAAAGTACGTAACTTTTACGTTATTTTTAATATATTATTTAATTTTTTTTAACCTGTAAAAACTGTGTAACTGCTTAGGTACGTTAGGTCGTGTCCTTTGATTAGGCCGTACTTTATGTTCTTATTATGACACCCGGAGGAAGAATTCCGATGATAACATCTAGTAATGAGTGACATAATAATGATGTGATTACTTGCGCAAAACAATTTGATCACTGGAACCCTCGTTTTATGTCTTTGTTAATTAAGGTAACATATGATTCACGGTGCGTGTAATCAGTTGCGACACTAATTTCGGAATTGTGGTCATACCAAATTGCACCAATGGATCCATTGCCAAAATCGCATTTTATCGATAAACGAAAACAAAATCATTTACGTTGCTCACAAGTAGATGAGTGGTTTGAATTTCAATGGGCTTAACATGCTAAAGCCATCGTTTTTTTTTTTAAGTTGCCGTGTGGTTGGTATTAATTTTGAATTTGCTAGCAGGCATTAACGCGCATGCAACGATGAATTTATACTTGCAATAAATCAACAAGAAATCGTTTCTAGCTTAGAGAGGGGTCTCTGAAATGTTTTATGATAATCGTAATAATTATTTATGACTTCCCGCTGAGGCAAGGATTTTACTCGAGCTGAAAACATTGCAATCGGAAATGTATGAAAAAAGTTATTTATAGGAGATGATTTGTTACAATTAGTTGATAATAGTGCTAAGGTTTTTAAATTGTTACAAGGTGAGTTGAATTATTTCTGTTTATGTAAATTATTCACTTGTTATCCATTATTGCAGTTTCAGTTGAGCCGCAGGCATAAAATTTTGAGAATGCGGAAATGTGAAAGAAATTTTAAGATCAGAACAAAGCTGAAGTTTTAGCAGCGTTGTTTGCATTAAAATTTATAAATTATATCACGAGTTTAAGAGCGAAATTGAAGATTTCTATAGAGGTTGCATTCTGAGGCTTTTCCGCATGCTTTGTACAGTGGTTGCAGTCAATGTTTTGTATCACGAGTTGAGTAAGAGCAAGTCTAATGGACTAATGCTTTAATAGATACATTTTAATGGTGCAGTAAATATTTTTAGCAAATGGACCCACGTGTAAAGAATAAATGCGAGTCGAATTTCACATACAAGATTGATAGAGTCGTTAACATTTTATTGCTAAAGGGGCAAATGAACTAAAGTGACTCGTCTGCGCCTTCTATGGAGGAAAAATGAAAATTTATAACAATTTACAGTACTCATCAACTGATTTAAGGTGCTGCTCTTAATTATATTCGTAGTCTAAAGATCAGTAGCGCCATTAAGTGATAATTTCTCCTTAGTTTTGACGTTATTACAACGTGGTTGAATTGAGAATCGAAACTTTTATTGCGTGATGCGTGGAAAAGTTCGTACTATATATAGTAGGAAAAAATGGGTGGCAAACTTGACTTTTTAACTTTCTTTTAACCTTAAAATGTTTATTAATTTATAATTGAGAAACGCGTTAGTTTTAAATCAATTTCTTTAATCGTTTGAAAGCAAAGATACATAATCTTAAAAGCGTATAAAATTAAGATTCAGTGAATTCAAATGTTAAGCCATGGGCTGTGAAAGTTTCTTTCATAACATCTTTGAAGTATTTTGCATGCAATGCTACGAATTCCGCGTCTTCTTCAGCTGTCAGTGCTTCTCCTTTCTGTACTTTTCCACTTATTTCTGCAAACCTTTCATCTTGCATTGCTAGTTGGTTCTGCGCACTGAATTTTGGCAATACCTACGCCAAAAAATTAAACTCATTTTTTACCAGCGAAAAAGAATTAATAAAGCGGTTATTACGTCTTCTGCGGTTATAATATTCGCACGTTTCTCCAGAATCAACGACTTGATATCGGCGTATGTTGAACCAACATCTTTGTTTCCGTCCGCGTCGGTGATAGTAAATTGAATATCACACCACACAGTCGTCAAGATGATTGCAAACAAAGGGAGTACAAGAAATAATTTTGACATGTTTGGTCTTCAGTCGAGCAGCTGATGATCAACTAAAAACGAGTTGTATTTATATTGAGTAATAAATGACCTTCGGATGAGATTTCTGGGATTCTGATAAAGAGTTAGAGCAAAAGGGTTGGAATATCAAAATGTAGAAAATTTGACACCCTAATTTTTTTTATATTCAGTTCTCATATTTACTAATGGTTCTTATCGTTATGGGAGTCAAGTTTAACGTAGGAAGGGCTGACACATTATTTTATCAATGAAATTTAAAACCTTGTTTCAGTAGAATTCAATTGAAAAATTGAACTTAAAAAAATTAATGTGAGTGTGTGATAGTACATGTGACCATTTGGAACTAAGGTTACTAGGGTAACTCACGTTGTTAACTAACGGTTTTTATTTCCATTTTACTTTAAAACGGAAACTGGACTTCTACAACATGATAACATTTTAAATAAATAATTGAGTTAAATGTTGATGCAACTCTTGAATTGTGCTTTTATTGAATATGAAAGTCGAGAAGAATTTTAGGTTGGATAATTCCTTGTAAATAGCCTTGGTTAGAGCTTTCGACCACAAAAGTGCAATGATATGAATGAATTTGATAAGATATTTTTATAGGTCATTCGATCAGTTTTCTTGAATTTTTTTATGTAAATATTTTCGTGGATATCGGACCACTCTTGTGATTTTAAATGGGCCTACTTTTCCTCATTTTGCAATCAAAATATTGTGTTCAGCTTCAGGCTTGCAGTAGTTAGCTCTTTCATCCCGCCCATTCTGCGCTCCTGGCTGTTGTTTGTCAGCAGTACATAAGCAAACATTTTAAATAACTGTTTTTCTGTAGAAATTTTTTTCCAGTTTGTTATGTATACACATTAAGACCTTCCATCATTATTTCATCATCTTGCTTGTAGGTTTCCTTTAGGGTTGTCAGGATCTCAGCTAAGCTAGACCATAATTTTTTTTTTAATGTCAAAGCTGTAATTTATACAAGTTTAGATAGTATTAATTTCTCTATAAGCTTATTTGGTTAAATATTTTACCAAACTTATAAATTGATGATTATTTCCGGTTGAAAATTTAAAGAGTGTTATTTATGTTATTATTTTTAGTTAAAAGTATTATTATTCGAAACGGATGACTTTTCGTGTAGACATGTTTACACTCAGGACAAATTACATAATCAATACATTTTTCTGTTTAAGCAGTAGCCAATAGATGACCCTGCGTGTCCCTTCGGTACAAATGGTTAATTAAACAGCTGAAATTAAATTAAACATAGAATTTAACCTTGGCGTCAGTCGAACTAGTTTTTTTCCTTATATAATAAATTTTATAATTTTATTTTCAAAAAACTTTTTAAGAATTTTATTATCGCTCTTTATCTTTGATTTTTTCACACATTTTGAAAATCAATCTATCACGTCCAACACATGGTTTCTTTTGATTTTTTCATTTTTTAAAATGTTTAATCCGATTTCAGTGATGATAAATTTAGACGATGAAATTTTTCTGTCGTCCTCTGACGGATGACAGGAATTTATACATGGCGTTGCAGTGAGGGCGTGTGGGTGAGTGCTTGTATCTTTATTTCCCAATGGAAGTTTAGTGATGCATTGCATTGCAGTGCATTGCATACAAGACCTGTCTTGCACTGGGTCCGCGAAAGAGTGATCAGTCAATGTCACTCCCAAGTCCGAGTGACAAACAACAAGGTGAGTAATGGAACTAGAATTCTCATTGCCCGTGCATGGACGAATGCGGCCCATCTCTCATCGTCACTCGGATTAAACCTTGCACGCAAATGAATGACTGTCGTCCGACTCGAGATTAGGAAGAAGGATTTCTTGTTGGAGGGTGAGGGAAATGTAAATCTTGTTTGTTTCATCAGAGAAATGAAATGCATTAAAATGGAAAAGGAGAAAAGAAATCATGGAATTCAATTTTGTGCTGGGTGTGTTCGAGGGGAGTGGTTATACACTGTAGCTATGGATGGATGTTCGCGTGTCGTACTTTGGAAATCGTCTTTCTCATTAGGTGCAAATTAAACTAATTAGCCGTATATATTTCTCGGCGGTCATGTAATTCCATCCATCATGATGCAGAGAGAGAAGCAAACTGCTCTCCAACCGCACAAGTTGCATTGCTTTACTGTGCATTAATCCTTGGCTCGAGTCAGAGCCCGCTAATGAATATTTACCTATTGTCTAAACCTCTAAGTTCAGACTTGCTCAACTTTTCTGCATAATAATTGTTCCATGATGTAGCCTCAAATCAATTAATGATAGTTTCCTCTTACCACAAACTGCAATTAGGAAATAAATGAATAGAGGTTTAATTATTTTTGATGCGCTTTAGGAGTATGAGTAATGTTCTTAGTTTCAAATCGGTTTGCGGTGTGGGTCAGTTTTTGAATAAGTTATTCGACTAATATGAAATGAACTCAACACATAGCAATTCCATTTTACAAACTAAAAATATCAGTTGATCTGGAATTATACAAGCCCTTATTGATAATTGTATAGTTGAATTGTGTGTATTAAGATGGGAAAATCAAAAGTCAAATGTTTGATTTAACTACTAAAATAACGTGTAGTTACAGTAGATAAAAAGAAATCTCTTAACTTACAATTTGTTGCCTCCGTCCGACAATGTTGGGCTCGTAGAATCTTGTGCACCAACTGCACTGCTTATGCAAAATAAAATCCTCCTTTTTAGAACTTTATACTGTGGAACTAGATGACGATGCCATTGTCCATATAATACCTGATAAATCATCCGAGGATCACTTGTCTAGGTATTATATTTTTTGCTATTTAAATTTCACAGGTCTCACAAAATTACATCGACAGCATTATTTGGCTAGACAGTGAATAGGATGCTTCAATTGTAGATAAAATTGATGTAATATTAGATTTTGAAATGTGAGAAGAAATTAATAAAACGTACCCAGTTGAAGGTTATGGGGGCAGCTGTTGTTGTAGAATTTGCCTTTGAATTGTTTTTTTTTTTACATTTTGTGTATGTAAAAGAAAAGAATTTGGTTTACTACTACAAAAAAATAGGAATATTAACCTGGTGACAAATATCTCAAGCGTGTAATGCGGTTGCTTGCAGTGCAAGAATTTGTGGAAAAAGTCAATATTTGCAAGCTGCGTGTTCATTTTCTTAATTCTAAGCATAATATCTGCTAATTTATTACTGAGAAATTGATTTAATTGCTTTTTGTGTTTATAAATTCGCCAAATTTAATTTACTTTCCGAAATTGGTAACCAAAACACGTGTTAAAACAACAGATATATCATTGTGGAATGGCCTTTGGGAATGGATTGTTGACTTTTGCTTACTGCAGTGGCCTGCGAGTTCAAAAGTAATTGAAGAGGAGCGAGAACTGGTGAAACCTCTTCCAACATTATGCTTCAGGATTATAGGATTTTCTAAATCACACTTTGATTGATAAATAAAGGCAGCCAGTGAAATGTTTTTAATGAAATTTTCCTCACTTCAACCAAAGTTATTCAAAGAATCTTTTCCAATTTACTTTGGAATTTGGTTAATTTTTTTAAAAAACTTTTATCACTCGAGTCCATTCAGAGTGTTCTTCAAGTAAATCATGGGTAAACAACATGACCTTTGTTTTTGTGCCCGATATCTTATATGACGAAATAAAAGTACTTTCAGAAATTTTTAATAAGCGCAGAAATGTGTAACTTATTTTAATCAAAACAAACCTAATATTTAAAGTTGAAATTTCCTTTATTCTTTATTACATTTTTCCTTTTTGTGGAAATAGAATATCACAATAAATGAAGTTTCATTTCTTTTCTCATTTAGTTTTGAGCCGGAAGGATGTGCGTTTATATTTGTGTCTGTTGTTGTCATTGGAAGCTTCTTTACTGCAAATGAAAGGGAATAAAAAGTTACATGATGATAATTATGACGTCCATTTTTTACTCGGCCTACTTTTGTTCTTATTCTTTCTTCGGGGTGTAATGAGAATGTAACTTCGTCTCTTTTTATTTCAGCCTGCAATGTTGGCACGTTTTCCAACCTGCCCTGGAGATTACTTTGGGCCTTGGTCTCTACCGCTTAAAGTAAAAGTTTAGGGGCTTAACATGTCGTTTTCAGCTGTTTTCTCTTTTTATGCCTTTTTCCCATCCACTAAACACCTTTTTGAGAAAAAAATTAGTTTGGTGCATTTATTAATTTTTTAAAATAATTAATTAAGATTTAGATTTTCACATCTCTGCATGTAATCAGTCATTTTAAATTGTAAAAAAATGGGGGAAAAATTATTTTTAAAAGTGTTTTCTAAAAATTTTATAACTAATTGAGTATTTCTGAAAAAATGATCATTCATCATTTATGTCGGTCGTCCAATGCTTTAGATAAATTTATTAAATAAAAACCAGAGCATCTGATGGTAAGTGGTATAGCAATTACGGTGTGCTCAAATTGATATGCAAGGGTCCAATTTCCCATTAGTATGATTGGCAGAATCAAGTGGATAACTTTTCGAATTATCCTTTCAGAAACCAATTTTATTGCTAGGCTTGCTTTGAAGAGCAGCAAACTTTCATCTCGAATCATCCACTGGATTATAGTGGATGGATATTGACGATTTGCTGCAGAACTATCAGCTTAAATGGTGTACGGCCTATTGACCACCGTCGCAACTTCGATGAGCCCATAATGTTATGCAAATAGCAAAGCCTTACGGTATAATAAGTAGTGTGTTATCATATCAAATTTTGTAATAACTTTAATTCCATTTATGTAATTCTGAGTTTTCTACTTTAAAAATTTAAATTGATTAGAAAGGATTACTGGATCGCAATTCACCATCGTGTTTACGCCGTACTTTTAAATTTAAGGGATGAACTGATGAAAACTAAAGTGAAGATCTTTTTGAGAAAAAAGTACTCAGTTTTAAAAACTTTTTTCCGAAGGGCTTACATATGGTTACATTCTGCAACATTTCACGTGCGCTCTAAGTATCACAGTTGGCAAGTTTTCTTCCCTCGAGAGTCTTTTCTGGATGCCATTATCCCAAAGAATAGTTCTAATCCTGGCCGAGTGGAGGCGTGATGTGACGGTGCGTGTCGCCTGCATGCCAACGAATTCCCTTCTACTTCTCTATTTCACTTGATTCACGAGCCATTCAGTGCCAACACTTTACTGTGTTTGACATGAGATTCGAATTGTGATCTGACCGAGATTAAATTTTTTTTACTTTTTACTAACTTTCTTTGCACAAAAGAATTCCATTGGTGTAATTTATCACGGATTTATACATTATTCATGGCAAGAATACATTACATTACCGAAAACTGCTGAGTTTCTAATTTCAAATGTTATTTGTTATTTGTAATTGATAAACTAATAAAAAGTGACGAAATGTTATACTATATGAGTTGGGATAACAAAGTGGAAACATTTCTAGAAATGACAGAAGTGATTATACTTTTTTTTTAATAATAGGGTTAAAATTGAGTGAGAAAAAATACCAGTTTAGTCTATAGAGAACTGAATCAGCAAAATATATATCAGTAAAGTGGAAGAAATGTTGGAACAAATTTGTCAAGTTCCAGATAAAAAAAATAAGAAAGATGAGAAATAAAAGAAATTGAAGAAAAAAATTAAATGTAAGACTGTCGGTATCATTTTCTGCTTTACTGCTGCCACTGTCATTTTAAATATTTAAAGAGTTTGGAATCATTAATGTGGAACGTCTCGATTTTTTTCCTCCTATTCGGTATTTTTCTTTTTCGTTTTAAATTTTCTTTATTTTTTTTCTATATTTCATTTTACTATAACTTTTCTAATTTTAGATTTACGTTTTTCGTTTGTTCAAATTTTGTCATCAAATATTCTACCATGGATGTCAATTGAAAAACAAATTAAGGACAATTATATCATTAAATTCCCCAGTGAATCAGGTAATGTTTAAAATTTAAAATTATGTTTTGCATGAACCAAGAGACTCGTAAACAATCAATGTCATTATTACACTACAAACGAATTGATCATGCTAAACACGTAGGTCAAATGCCATTAGCTATAACTAATGCATACTTATGTCAACTGATAAATGATTTGATAGTGGGAACATGTCTTGAACAGCTGCTTACGAGCACAAACTGAATATTTATGTATAAAAATATTTTAATTGTTATTTAGGTGTTAGATAAGTTGAATTTTAATTCTCTTGCAAATCAATTTTAGATTTGCTACAGTACATTTGTATCTCAGTTTCTTTTTTCTAAATTTTGGATTGATTGACTGAAAACAGGTAATTTCATTTATCTTAATTAGAAACACGTCATTTCTATTGCAGCATATCTCGTCAATTCCTTTGAGAGTTTCATCTTAATTTTCTATTTCACCCGAGTGAAACTGCGCTCAATATATCGAGTAATCAAATAATTAAATTGAAGTGCCAAGAGGAAGGCGCATGCGCAGTTCCAGCGGGAAGTTCGTAATTAACACGTAACATTCTCGCTCTGGAATTAGGAAAAGTCTTAGAAGAAAATGATGATTAGCTTCATTTTAATAAGAATGCTTTTAAGTATATCTTATTTTTTTTAAATTTCTCGCTTACTTTTCACCTACGCTCGTAATTTTCTTTGAGATCTTTGTTCACACTTCTCAATAGCATTCCCTTGAGGCTGGTGGCATATGGAAGAGGTTGGGAAGAGGCAGTGAGGGAGAGCCAGATACAGTTGATAACGAGGACACCAGACGACGTTACCAGACTCCCTCGTCAGTCTCCTGCCTTGCTCACCATCTTTAATTGCTGTGCCTGGGGACAACAATGAAATCGTGTGCATCTGTCACTCTCAGCTGGTCCCAACACTAAGGGCTTTACTATGCGGCCTGGTGTAAGAAAAAGAGAGAATTTATAGGGTCTACTGTTAAACGAGTAAGTCAAGAGTTGCACAAGAAATATGAGCAGAGGCGGGGTAAAAGAATTATTTCAAATTAGTTAGACAAAATTAATGCAAACTAATGTTTAAAGAGGGGTTTAGTAAATGTGAATAACAAAGCGTCATAAATTTTATAAATGAATGCAGCATCACAAATCTCTCCTAAATTCACTAGTAAATAAACTAAGTAATTAACCAAATCCGAGGCCTTTGAGTTACCTTTTTCCATTAAATAAATGAAGACACACCAATTACCTATATGCTTTAGCACTCAAGTTTGTGTTGTTTAATGGATAAAATGACAAGGGGAATTAAATGTTTTGCACAAATTCAATTAAAAAGAAAAGAAAAAAGGGCAAATTGTGTTACTTGTGCCTCGACTTCAGCTTTAGTCAGTAAGCTGTTTGCAGAAAATTATGTGCTTTATGTTACGCAGGCCATCCCATCAATTAACTGTACACGGTGCAGAAAAGACTTTCCATTCAACCGGAAATGGTCTCGCATCTCATTATACGAGGACAGAAATACTGTGATAAACTGAAGAGGTGGCCAAGATGCTCATTCGTTTGTACTCAGCTAATGGCTACACAATCCTGTTTTGTCGAGGTGATGACTAATCAAGATAAAATGTATGTTGAAAGCGTTCACGATGACATAACAGAGCTCGAAATTTATGTTGGAAATTCTTTTTTTTTAGTGAGTCGAGGTTAAATTAGGCGGAGTTTATTTTTTTGAATGTGAGTGTGTGTGGTGGGTGAGAAGATTATGAAAGAATGGAATCTAGGTTTTTATTAACTTTTTTCTCTTTTTATTTTTGCATGAAATTCTATTTTAATAGTAGAAAAAGACGATGAAGTGAAAGCGTTGCGTCGCAATATTAAATGAAAGAAACTGTAATGAGAAAAGGAAATGAATTCTGAGTTACTTTTTTAATTTTAAAGCTGACACAAAGTATTACAATGCAATATAAAAGTTTTTATTTTAAAGCATTTAATAATTAAATCAGGCCAAATTTATTTGGTACTATTACCATAAAAATTGTAATTTTAGTTTACGAGTAGAGAGTCTTTGAATTGAATAAACACGCCTCTGCTCTGTATTTGTCGGAAGTTTTAGTACATGAGAGTTGCTAGTTGCAGCGCTTTTGTTTTTATTTGAATCGAGTTAATGACGCAATGTTCGCATGCGTGATGCTGCAGTCGATGGCATCCATTTTTAAGCTCGTATTCGTATTATCGAAGTGTGGCTGTTTGGACAATTGCAACAGAGATTAAGAGTCCGTATTTGCAATTATTTTTTACAAACATTATTGGAACACACTGTGTTCTGGTAATTGTTCTAGGACTGTTTGCATTGACACTTAGGTAAAAAAAAATTTAAAATTTTCAATAAAATAGTGTAACCGGTCTTAACTTTCTTTCAGTATACAAAACGCTGCACGAGGGATTGTACTATCGGCAATGGGAGTTGTGCAAATTAATAAGAAGTAACGATGCGTGGCTGATGATGTGGGTGATGCCAGTCCATTATCTGACCGCTTCATACACTCGAGGGAAATTAAGCAACTCCCTTTTCCACTCTTTACCTTTGCATCTGATTAATATGACGTATTGCATTTCGCGAACCTTCCGTGCTCTTCACCATCAAATATCGCTCACGGAAGTCTGAAGTGTGGAAAGAACGGCAAGATAAAAATGTTCGAAAAATGTTCGGAAAAGTTTATCAAATCTGGAACGTCCGTTCAGACCTGCTGAGAACACGGTATTAAATTTTAAGATTTAGTTTGATTATTTTTATGAAGAAAAGTATGATGCAATTAATGGCAGTAATTTTATCATTTTTTAGTTAAAAGTAGATGTTATCATCGATTGTTTTGGCTCGAGAATTTTTTGAATATTTTTTATTGCCTAAGTTAAAGTATGAGAGTAGTTTGCGGTGTTGAAATTACATTGGCAATAACAAGTTTCTCTTTTATCAAGGGACGAAACGCTGTTTAACAGTCCATAAAGTCTTCACAGTGGGATCTCCATCCTTAATAAGCGACGCCCGCGTCTAGGGCAACATCATTACGCAGTTATGGGAGGAACTTGGGGATTAGAAACCTGAGCCTTGTCGAAACAAGGAAAATGTTGCAATAGAAAAATTTATATATCTGCCTGCATTTGCACTAATGCTAAAAAGATTAAAAACTTGAAGCTCGCCTTACTTTTTTTTATACTTTCCAAGTATGTACTTTTTCATTTATTTATTTCTTTTTCGTCTTTTGGAAAAGCAATTTTTAAATCAGATTTTCTAGAAGACTTTATGAAAAAATGCTATGTTTTTTTAATGGTTGTTCGGAAGTTTTGGAAGATTCTTTTTCCCGGTTTTATTTACTTTATTTTTTCCCCCCATTTATTGATAATTTGTAGTCGTTGAGGTTTTAGTGCGAACCAATTGGCACGTCTTTAATCTAATTAAAAGAAAGAGCAACAAACAAAGTAATTTTTACTTTCACTTCACAGAAAGAAAAGTGTTTCTACAGGGAAAAAAATGAGATGTTTCAGTGTTGCAATGGTAGCATTCTTTACTTTTTATCTGCTATTGGCCAAGGCTACAAAGACCATTTGTGGTGGTTAATGGCCATTAAAAAGTGGATATTTAAATCATTTCTTGTGCTTGCTTCTGTAACTTCAGGCTGCTTTACGCACTAAATCATTCAAGTAGAATTTACCATTAAGGTACCAAGTTTGTAGCAAACGTAGGTGTAAATCTGAGTTATCTCGCATCTTCAAAATAAAATAAAAATAGGTGTCAAAATAAAAAAAATTTTAAATCTTAAGAGAAGTAAAAGTATTTCGAAAGATAGTGGAAGTTGGTTTTGGTTTGGCAAAAATGCAATTTAAGAAATTGTGCGAGTCAATTTAATGTGTAGGTCTGCGAGCTTAAGCAGATCCGGCCGAATTAAGGGCTGATCGGTTTATGGATTGGTTTTAATGGGATTGATAAGTTTTAAAAGGAAACAATGGTCTTTAAAGTGGAAAATAATGACGTGGTCCTTTGAAAACTGTCGAAAACTCTGGCGTAAATTGTTACTCAAAGCCCCAGTGATCAAAAACTTGAAAATTTAGAAAATTAAATGCTGTTTTAATGCATTGAAGTCTAAAATTGTTTAGGAAAAAAATGAATGTTTGAGATAATGCTCTGACATCAGTTAATGCGTTTAGAAGCAATTTAAGCTGTAGGGCTTCGGTGCCAACTAGACGAGAAATTATGGTCATTCTTTTAATTAGTAAATTTTTTAATAGTTTTGTCAAATTGTTAATTTGAATTTCATTAATCATTCTCCCTCATATGATCATCCGTGGACGATAAAACAGTGTTAATTTGTTTTTTAGTAAGTCACTCGTATTATCAGTTAAGGAAAACCTAATTTTAACAAAACAGATTTTATTTATCTTATTTATCTTATTTATCTTACGACAAATTTAACTAAATTAAATTTCTACATAATAAATTTGTAAAAAGAAATAAAATTTACAAGACAAAATTAATTTTTAATTTGACAAATGTTGTTGTTTATTTCAGAATCACAAATTATTTGGAATACTGGGATTGCATTTCAGGTGAATTTTAAAAATAAAGCATTTTATTCTTCTTATATTTTTAGAATGAGCTTAATATTCAATTCTCTTGCAATAGTGATGTGGTGAGCTGAAAATTTCAACGGATCGAAACAAATCGAAAACGAAACTACAAGTCTGATTCAATAAATCTAATTGAGGTGAGTAAAGATTTTATAATATTCTATTTAAATAGTTAGTCATAAATATAATTAGTAGTCGTTTTACGGTTTAATAACCTAGCCCTATTTTTAAAAAAAAATTATGAGCGAGTTATTTACTTGCAATTGGATGATTGCTATCGTTTTGCACTCATTAATATATGGGGCCATTAAATCGTAGAGGCAATTGAGTTCATTTAGTTGGTACTTTTTTGCATTGGGCATGAAATTAGTTTTAAAGATGAGCAATTTCCACGCAACATAATCGCCCTACAGGTTTAAAAAAAAAATTTTTTTGTCACCTGTATAAAAAGAAGGCTTTTCTCTGATATTTCTGCTACTGATGTTTGGTCTTGGTATTCTAAGTACTTGCGCATGTCGTCCCGAGGCTTGTGTATTAGCATATTGATAGAAAGACACCAGGTGAAATGAAAACTGCAAAGTTTTTTTTTTCTTTTCCCGGAGAATTCTCAAGTTTAAACAAAAAGTGGTAAAGGTGTTTCAGCTTTTATCAGATGCTAAGTCCAAATTAGACATGTATAACGTTTACCAAAAAGTTTGAGACATGGAGTTTGTTTATCCAATCTGGCGATCAGCCAAGCTTTTAACTAAAATGGCGGTTTTGTAACGATGATGCAGTTACAGTTCGACTTTAGCTTTTACCTTTTAATGGCATCGCACGAATGTGAATGCTTTGTGTGAAATGTGCAGGGTGAAAAAAAAAGATGAAACCCGATTGGATTTCACCTTTAACGATCCATTCTGGAGACAGGTGAAAGGAGAACAAAGAGAGCAAGTGGAAAAAACTAGAAATGTTGTGTATAGAGATTGGCCCTAAGAGGCGAAAAAGAAGTGAAAAAGACCTGAATGTAACCAGAGAATACAAATGATGAGAAAATGTTTGTAGTGGCTGATGACAATAAAGAATTATTTAAGAGCGATAGCTCTAAGCGGACTAGAAAAGGAAGAAAAATTCCCCAGATACTTTATTCAATTATACGGATTAATAAACACATCTGAAAATTTCTTTAATTGGAAGGAAATAAGTCAAGTAATAAGTGGATTTTCTTTTCTAGAAGACTTAGTTGAGATTGTCTCAGATGAATTTCTTAAAATGAGTTGTCAATAAACCGCCATTTATATTTTTATCATTTATATTTTTTAAAATGAGATTTGCTCGCGGGAACGTACACTTACACTAAAAGGTTTTACTATTTATATAACATGAATAGTTGCACTGAAAGCGAAATGATTTAAGTGATTTAGATGTTGGTGCTTTACATTTTCGACTAGATTGCTGCCATTGTTGGTTACTTAAAATCGAAATGGAAAAATGCTTACAAATCGGAAGTATTTTATATTTTTAGAAAGGAGAAATTGTTGTTTAGTCATTAAACCAGCAGCCATTTTCCCATTATGGTACTTAAAGAAGAAAATAAGCCGACGGTGTTTTTCTTTGAAATTAAAAACAGTACAGTTTTGTAATCAAAACAGTAAATACTAAAATATTTAAAACAGCATTTTAAAGTACATCCTAACTATTTTTGTTTATAATAAAATTAATTTTTAATCATAATTATAATTGTGCATATAATTATTAGCAATAGTTATATTTAATTTAGTTTCGTGAAATAACCTCGCTCAATACACAAAAACTTACTTTTCTTGTATTACTTTTTAATCATAAATTAGCATTGAAAATTGTTCGGATGTCCGTAGGCTTTATAGACTGAAACTTAAAACTAATGGTAAGATTAGCATAAATTTTGAATGACTGTCTTGGTATCAAGTATAGGTGACATCATTCTTAGCAAATATTTTTACCTCGAGTTTGTGTTCCCGGGAGCCTTTTAGGATGGTTTGTAACCTAAATATTTTAATAGGAAGAAAATACGGTATTTAAAAATTTACGCCGGTTCTCTAAAACAAACTTTTTCTCAGAGACCAGAAATTTTTTTTGTGGTTTGCGCTCGACTTAACGTCAATGAAAGTAGAGACCATGATGACAGGTCGCTCCGACAAACGCAGGAGTTATTTCCGGCACGTTAGTTCCACCTGACCAACATTTCTTCACCCTCATGCTTGACCATTTCGTTGGACAATGACGGTTCCATGTCCGTCTTGATGGCCCCTATCAGAGAAAAGCCTCGAGGGATGGCAACGGGAAAACCGGAAGAGGGCACCAGGTGGCAATGGGTATTTTTTGAATGACACTTCATCCGAGTTTTCGTCAATATCGTTAGGTCGGCCTCGATATTTTGATCGCCTTATATGTCTGAATAATTTATGAATCGAGGAAATAATGAATTCAAGAGCTCAACATATAGACTTATTGCAGTTTCGCTTTAGAAACTCGCACTATTGTCCAATAGCTCAGTGGGGAGTTTCGTACAATTGATCGTAATTTTTAGTTTTACGAGATTGGATTTGTTTTTAAAATATTATGGTAATTTGAATAAATAGATGCTGGTAGAGTTTTGTTGTTTTCTTTTTTCTTACCACGCATGATATGATTAGAGGTGATGGTTCAGTAATAATTTATTCTTAAATCTTCACAATCTATTCCTATTTGCATATTTAAAAATACAATTAAGATCTGTTGAGAAGCAAGGATGATCAATTCGAATTTTTGTATTTGATTTGTGCGTTGTGTAATATAAGATGGTATTATGAATACAGTGGATTGTCTCGATTGTTCGGGAGTCGGGAAATTGGCAATTTTGGACAATCGATTTCTTGAATAATCAGTAAATTCGAAATTATACAAAAATAAGTGTGCGTAAACAACAAGCTTAAGCATTTAATACACTTTGGTCATTGGTACAAAAATTTACACGAAATACGTTTAGTATAAAGGAAAAAGCAAAAAGATTTGTTTCGTTGCACCATTGCTGTCGTGAAAGATTAAGTTTAACTTGTGTGGGAAGTCAACTAAGCCAAAATACATTTTCTCGATTTATCAGAAACATCGGGACTGGTATTCACAAACACTATTTACGATCATTTTTTTACGTAAGTAAATGCTAAGCAAAAATTGGAATTCACGAAAGAATTCCTACACAAATTCCTAAGTTGAAAAAAGAGGTTACTTAAGCATTTTCCTAACAATTGTTTTTTTCCCATAGAAAATTTTACTTACACAAATATTTAAGCAAGAATAGAACAATGAGTTTACTTAAGATTTTGCGTACAAAATTCTAAGTTTTGACTTATGCAAAAACTTAGGTTAGTTTTTGTGCATACCACCCCAGATACATAAGTTATTATGTCAGTTTTTAATCAGTAGAACTCTGCTGCTTTGGAGATTTTTTGTAACCTAACTACGTGTGGTTCCAAGGTTCGGATCGTGCTCTTCTGTTATCGATTTATTTGGAGAAACAAAATATTTATGCAAACTTAGAAATTACTTATTTGTTTGCTTTTGTCGATCTGAACCGAATTTGCGTATATTTCTTTCAATTATAGCCGTTTATTTTTTTTACTCGTTGATAACCAACAAAAACCCTTGGGTTTTGGATGTATCTAAGTTATTTTGAAGACAATTCATTTATTAAATGCCAACTAAGGAAGGTCAAAATAATTAACCACAAATGAGGAATGTGAATTTACATCTTGGATTGCTTTGTAATTGCCGAACCGCTTAGGGTCAAATTGGATGTTTTAAAGTCTTGACATATTTGGATCTAACAAATTTAAAACATTTTACCCTTATTTAAATATCTCCAAAACATCAGTAAAAATAGATTTGTGCTCTTAACTTTCCGCCAGGCTTTTGCCAATGCTGATTTATAATTTAATAAATCCTGAAATTAATTTTTTAAAGTTATTTATTCTGAAAACTTGTAAATAATTAATAAATGATAAAATCATTTTTATTTTAAAGTTAAACTAATTATTAAAAAATTTCTTCCTGTATTTAATCATTTTAAAATGCAGTTTCATATTAATTTTATTTGATCTGCGAGATTTCGGTTCTTTTGAATGTTGAATGCATTGAGTCAATGCCATTGACTATAGAGAATGAATGAATAAATGGGAAAGTTGATCTGTCTTAATGAAGTAAATAAATTTGTTTACTATAACTTTTTATTTATTTGCAGAAGTGCAATCGCCAAACGGATCATTTGCTTTGTACTGTGCGTCGTGTGTCAATTAAGGTAGGTTTATTTTTATTTTTTTTCTTTCCATTTTATGAGCTTGCGCAGTAAGCTAATTAGGTTTAATTAGTCTGTTGGACTGTTCAAATTCTACTTAATGATTTCCATGTTATTGAATTATTTGCTGATTGACCGTTTGATAAGGCCAAATACGCATGAAATGAGTTTTTTGTGCCACACACTTTCTCGATTTATTACCGCGTTGAAATAACATTTTCCGCTTAAATTAAGGAGTCGAAAGGTTTGAGCGTGAGGTTTTCAAATTGGTTTTCACAGTTCTACAAACTTAGACCAGGCAGAAATTGAAAACAGCAAAGATTAAGGGGTCATAAAGAAATAAAAGTGCAACAACAACAATGGAGCGTTAAGGCAAATGATGATGGATGGATTAAAGTGACCCCAACAGCAACCTATAACTAGTGCTTGAACGTTTATTACCAATTAAGGACTAACCCTGGGTGTGAAATGGGTGTGAGAATTTGTTACGACCTTCAATTTTCCAATGACAAGAAGCGAGTCTTGGTTAAAGCTCTTAAATGTTTAAGTGAAATAGTTTAAAGTGTTTTGACCTGTACACTTCGGTCGTTTTTACTGAATCACAATCATTTCCAGCCGTGAAATTAGATTTAGTTGGTCGAAGAGAGCGAGGGAAATGAAATGTAATTTTGCGGTTTCTCCCCCTTTGATATTTTATCGGTTTTAAAAGGAATGGAAATAAATGTTTGCTCTGTTTATTTACTGAGTAAATAGTAGCTTCAATTGCTTAGGAGTTAGATAAAATTAAATTTGTTTATTTTTTCTTGTAATTGTATTATCGTAGTTAATTAAAACTAAAATATTTTGATATTACCTTTGATTCCACAATATCTTTGTTTCCTTTGCGTGCGGATTGTGGTTTGCGTGTTTTTCGATATTATTATCCTTGGCTGGGATGTAAGGATTTTTTTAAGGGGGATTTACTGGTCTACATCAAAATGCATCAAGAATTTCTAATAAGGAGGAGGAAAATAAAAAAAAATCTTAAAGCTAAGGTTTTGTTTTTATTTTTCTCGTCTCAAAAATTCAACAATAATTTTTTTTAATGGAAGGAGAAAAATTACTTTCGTATGGACTTATGTGTCGATATTTTTTTCAGCGATTTAGGTCGTTCCGAATGCAAATTATTGTCGGTTGCATTATGAAAAAAGAAATATGCGATAAGAGCCTCTTTATTGGCAAAGTATGAACTAAAACTGGAATCTTGTGCCATTTCTGACTCACTCAAACACAGTGAATATAAATGTGCATATTGGTTGAGAGTTTTAAGTTACAAATGGCAACTTTGACCGTTTTTAGTCGACTTTACGTCCAGCTTCAATAGTTTAGTTTTAATTACAGACTTAATTGAGTCGGAAAATTAATATAGCAAAAGGCACAATTAGACGAATGACATTTGTCAGTAATATACACAATTTACGGTCCAGTAAATTTGAACGTAGTAAAGAAAATATTTTCTCTTCTCCATTGACCGTTGATAGATTATGTGGCTGAACCCAAAAGCCAATCTATAAATTTAGGATAGAGTTCGCACTGTTGATGGCAAAGAAAAATCGAAAGGTTATAAGAAGGGAGAAAGACGGTGGAGAGGCAAAAAAGGGGGAAAGAATTGGCCGATTTTATCACTAGTTCAATTTTCTGCAAGGTTGATATCAAAAGAGTAAGCCCTAGATTGGTTCTTAGGAATTCTCTAGCTTCACAACACTCTTCAATCATTCACTTCAAGGGATGTCGAAAACAAAGTTACGATGAAAATTGATGGTTGCTTATATAGTCACCGTTTCTGCTAAGTAAACACTTTTCTTTTCAAAAGTTATGAATGGAAATTATTTTTAATCCTGGGTAATGGCACTGAAGTGTAATTTATTGCAAATCCACAATACTAGGAGTTGTAGTAGAAGAAATATATTAATTTAACAAATTCTTTGTTTTAGCATACTGTTTTCACAATATTCCTTCACAAGTGCCCAGATTTTCAGATTTAAATTTAAAATGTAAAATATTTATGAACTCGAAGTTCAATAATTTTGTTTTGGAAAATTTTACTTTTGATGTGACACCTTCGTGAAATGGAGTTGAAAATAAGCATTAAAATTCATAACTAATCCAATATGAGTGTTCAAGCGTGCTTGAAATGTAGTCAGCTGTAGTAGCAGTTTGATTTGTAGGCAGGTGAAAAGTAAATAGACTCGCATTGAATGCATAAAATAAAAAGCGAACTGGTGTTGTGTTATCCAATGAGTCAGCATTTGTAGCGAGGGGCAAAGGTGCATTTATGGACTTGTCTGTAGCTTAGAAAAAAGCTTAGGACTCTTTGCTTTCCACTCCAACTATAACTCTCTTTTGAAAAGCCTTTGGATGTAAGATAGGTTGCTGGAGGAAGGAAGTTTCTTTTAAAAGGATGACAAGCTCGCCTCTGTGCTTCATGCACTATTCAGTAGTGGCCAATCCATTATTCAGCAATACACTGCCTGCATCTGTACATACAGTGATCTCGTGCAGCAGGGAGAAAAATGAAACATTATTAAATAAAATTTATTATTTGCTTATTTTTGGCGGTTTTTATTCAGACTTTGGGTAACTATAAATATATCAAGAGTTCGTACTGACTTATTTTCCTTTTTAGAACGTCCTTAGCTTCACAAACAAATGTTTGAGAATAATTTGAAAAAAAGAACGAAGATAAAACTGAATGGTTTTTGGTAACTGAGTGGTTAGTGATGTGTGAATAACTTTTTTATAAAGATTTTTAAGACATAAGTAGGGAATAAAGGGGCTGACAGGGGAGCAATGTAGTGGATGTTGATGTTGGCAGTTGGCATGCATATGGCGACAAATCAGGGCCGTAAAGGAGTTGAATGGTCCAGTGTTTTGTGTTTGACCTGGAAAAAAGAAAGAGGCTACACAATGGAACAAAAGGCGTGGGTATTGGGCGTGAAAGAGGGTAGACTGCGTTCTGGTGTGTGGAGAACGGATAATGTGGAGAAAACTTTAGGAAATTAAATTACTAAAGAGAAAAGTTTAATTTGTATTATTTTTTTCTGCTTTCGAAATTAAATTGAGTAATACAAAATTGAAAACGTGATGAATTTTTCTTGTGATTTGATCTTTTCTCTTTTGCTTCTTGACTGAAGTGAGGCTCGAAAACTTAATTACATTTTTTTCTTTCGAAAACGTGTTTCTTTTATGCATAATGCTGAAGAAAAAGTCTGAAGAATAGTGAAACATTTGTAGTACTTTTTTCACCTTCGCTCTTGCTTTTAGATTTGGCTCCAGTTATGTTTTTCTCACTAATGAATGAAAGAAAGATGGTGAATGAAATGCGTGTTAATGCGCTGACAGGATTAATTAAAGGCTCAGCAAGGAGAAAAAAATGGTAAAATTTTATAACTTGGCACGTCAATTGATTTTTTTTTTCTTTTATAATTTCTGTGCTACACGTTGGCAGTGCACCAAATTAATTGGTATTTGGCCTCAGAGCAACCATATTTTCATTTTTAATATATTTTTAAAAAAATTAGCATTTTATAATATTTCAAGAAAAAAACATCACAGTAAATTAAAAAAATTGTAAAAAAAAATATTTTTAAATTCCCAATAAAAGAAAATGAACGCATGCGCAGTAAACTTAACATTATTTAGAATTACGACCACAACGTAATTAATACATAATTTTAACATTTTAAACTGTTATTTCAGTAAGAAAGTGCAGTTTATACTTGCGAGTATGAAAATCATGAAGCCTATGTCACTGGGTTAATGTAGACGGGTCAAGAGTAGAATACTAATCTTACAACACTTGATTCTCGAGTTAACCCTAAGACATTAGCTGTGCTGCTTTCATTGTCGACTAACCCAAACACATGCAAAAGATTTTAGCATTTTTAAAGAGTTCTTATTTCTTAGAGAAATAAACTTAAAGTGACATTGACGTGTTTTATTAATTCAATTTTCCTTACAGTGTTTGGTGTTGTTTTCTTTCAAGATAATTTTTTACTCGAGGGTGAGAAAAAACCCATATTGCATTCTCACTATCAAACACGAAATGTAATTTCAAATTTAAATTAAACACTGAGCTTTTCTTAATGAAACCAGGGCATCAAATTACCTTAAAGTTGATTAGTGCAAACTTCCTGGCCCCCACATTCCGCACGGACATTAATTCCCCGAGGGATTCTTAAAAGGAGTGTCCACTTGCAAGTGACCATCTTGTGACTTAGTGAGCGTCTTGTGGTCTTGTAGTTAATTACACGACCAGAGAGATCCAAACTTTATTACTTGCTTCCAACTACTCGACTAAAACTACTCTCCTTGAGGGATTTTGTCCGAAAAAATTATTATAAATTGTTTTTTTAAACATTTTTTTCATTAAATTTAATTAGTTTATGGTCACTTAACTTGATTTGTGTTTCATAAAAAGAGAAGTAAATTTTAACCGAGTGTCATGAGGCATGCTGGTAGTTGGCTTCAACTTAATTTTTACACTATAATTTATGAGTAAGAATTACTTAACACATAATTTATGAAGCTGTATAAATTTTTTAATTTAATAATTTTGTTTTGTCTTTAAGATTTATTCCCGGGATTATCACAGGGTAGATTGTAATTAAATAATTTTTTTTTTAATTTTCAAGAATAATATCGTTAATTAGGTAATAATGTTAAAATGAGCTCAATTTGATTTGTTTCTTTAAGTCCGGAAAAGCTTTTGTAATGAGGGCAGTGCAGCAAAGCTGAGCTTCAAAAGCACCCCGACTGTTTGAGAGGGCGAACAAACTTCGGATTTTAAAGGATTATTTCAACTTTGGGCATTACTTTGAAATTCCAAAGTTTGTGCAGTGTACGGTAGGCATGTTACAAAGTATTAATAATTGATATTTATAAAACGGTACAGCTGGAGGGTTTTCGTTGTGTAAATAGAGACTTTAAAGGCGCCGTGAAAGGGAGATAAAAGTGTGACTGTTGGATTTATCTTTAATAATGAAGTAGAAAAAGTTTCTGTTTGTTTTAATATTTTTAAAGGTGCGTCTGGCTTTAGAAGTATGCCGACTACACGTCTTCGTTAAAAGGCAAAGAATTTTTGTGAGTTTGACCCGAAGTCTTTTCATACAATATTAAAATGATGTTAGTTTAGTTTGTTTTAAAAGGTGTCTTGTTGTAGTTGTACTTTAAATATTATACTTAGTGTGTTAGTTTGCCGAACATGTTTGATAACATTCAGCTCTATTTTATTGGAAATTGAGGCTTGTCCGCTATCATTGAGATTGATAAGCGTTTGTCAATTAATTGATGTTCGATTTTTCGAATAAATCGTGTGCATTATTGACATTGAACGTGTTGTTTTCAATTTTTAAAAGGAATTTTTATTATTTTATCAATATATACTGGAGAGTATTTATTTTATTTTATTTTTTTTGTGGGGAGAGGGGGAGGGGGAGACAATTTCTTTTGCGAGTTCGAAAGCAAATATTTGAGTTTTTTTTGTAAAAGTGTATTTTCAGTTATTTAAAAGAAAAAGCGAAATCTTTCAAGAAAGTGTAAACAAATATAAGTGTTTTCACTCAGTTTCATGCTCAGTAGATCAGAAGTAGTGCTGTGAGTTTGTGTGTTGTACTTACAAAGGAAAGAAAGTTTGAAATGTACTAGAGAACTTTAGTTTTAAAAAAAGGAATGCATTATTGCAGTGGAAATTTTTACACATTAATAATCAATTCAGTTGCGACTGGGTATCCAGAAATTGCCTAATGGAGAGTGTGAAAGAGAGATAAAAATTTCAATACTCTCAACGTAAAGATTGGAAATTGAAATAGAGAAAAGGATTATACAGCACATATTGGCTTCTATCAATTGTTTTAGTGGTAAAGGGGAACTTAAAATCCAATTCCCTCATACAGACATTAAATCAATTTGCTTGTTATCGAAATTTATTGAAAATGATGCACAAACTGTGCATTGGTATTATTCATTTGAGTATTTTCTGAAATGTCAATTTATTACAATAAAATTTCATTTGAAGAAAGTCATTTGTACATTTAAAGTAGAATATAATACAAATTTAAAATTGAGTTTTATTCTCAAATCATAAGACATGTGGGCACTTGTGTTCACCAAGTCCTTTATCGAGAACCCACTGTTATGTTTTATGTTTAAAGCTGTACTAATTTTAATTAAAAGAACATGATTCTCTTAATTCAATCGTACATCTTTGGTTTGAATATTGCGTCGTAATATTATTGCATTGAAAAGTGAGTGTGCCGTTGACAAAAACAAATTTCTTCACGATCGCTAGAGATAAGTGTTTACAAATCAAAGAAATTCGATAAATGTCCTTACTGATGAAAGTTTTTGAAAAGATAATTTCTTCAGAAGAATTTTTTGTCTAGTAAGATTGAATTTCATTAATTTAATATCATTTGGAAATAGCTTTTATGACTATGGAAAGGGGAGACAATAGGAAAACTACCATCTCCGAAAGAATGGTTTTTTTTTGTTTTTTTTTCTTTTTTGTTCCACACCTGTGAATTAATCCTTAAAATCTTGTTTTCTACATATTTTTTTCTTGGATTAGGATTTCTAGTATTTGGTGTTGTGGTGCTGCAACGGGGTGGGGAGACGCCCTTAATGAAAGTCAGTGCGAGTGACGTTCTCTTTTCATAAACAGCCTACGACTTTGCAGTTATTAAAATTTTTGCCATGCGGGTTGAAGAATCAATAACGCTACCCAAACTCCTTCAATGCCGAAGTGATGGTAAACGACTTCAACAGCTGACGGAAAGGAAGTTTGGTCTTGTTAAAGGACCGGCTTTGCAATTAGCCTGTTTAAATGAGGGGAGCGAAACTGAACTATAATCTGACGTAAAGTTATATTATACCTATTAATAACTCGGCTTATTATTATTTTTTTTACCAATTACAATGCAGCAATTAGTCATTAATATCTTTATAAAGCGTCTAAATTGAAGTTTATCTAATTCCGTGATCTAATGATGCATATCATCATCGCAATACAATGATTGATTCTCTTACCACAGTTTGCCAAATGAAAATTTGCCGGTTTAAAACTTTACGAGAGAACAAATGTAAATCAAATATCTTTTCATGGAATTTAATTAAACAAGCAACGTTTCATTTTCATCCGCCCCATTTTAATCGCATGAACATCTCATTTATTCGATTTTGTAACAGTACTTCCATGATTCATTTGGTTTTCATTAGGTTTGTTGTAATTTCAGCTGGCGGTATGCTGTTTTAAGCATAAATCAAACGAAGTGAATAAATACTCTTGCTTCTGAATAAATTTTATCTTACGTTTATGTATACAGTACCGAATACATATTAAATCAGCCGATTATTGTTTGAACTTATGAAAATTTATTTTAATTTAATGTATTAATTAAATAGGCTTTACACGATTCTATTAATGTGTAGATAATTTTGCGATTTTTCTCATAAAATAGCGAAGGTGAAATCGTGTAGAAGCTTCACCGAGCAAAGAAGTTGAGCATTGGAATCGAGTTATTCAAGAAAAAGTTATTCTGTGTGTCGTCTTTAAGGATGAAGAGAGACAAATCAAATATCACTTTATTCTGAAAAGGATTTCGGAATATGAAACATGAAGTAGAAAGAAATTTTGAAATAGTTCTTAAGCAATAAAATGATTACGGAGATTTTATATTCTGATATACAATATGACAAATTTCTCAAAATGTAGTTTTGGAAGTAATGTTTAATAGTCCAAGAAAAAAAGTTTGGAAGTGTTGTATCGAGTAATTCTAATCTAATAATAGTTGGAGCCATTAGCCAATGACTTTTACAAGGTTTAAAGATTAAATATTTTATTTAAATTGAAATTTAGATGTCAAAATACAAAATGTTTTTGGAAAAGGCAAAAAATGAAGGTTTTACAATTCTATTTTGAATTTATCTTAGTTTAGAAAATCTTTATTTGAATGTTTTTAAAAAGTACGTTAGACTGTTTACATTAGCAGGGTAAATTGATATGAGAAATGCTTGGACTTTGATGCAAGCTCCAGGTTGCTGTATTCCAACCTATGATGTTTCCTTCTTCGTTGTTACATTCACTTACTGTCTTTACTGTAACGAGTAATAAGAAATGAGTATTAAGAAAAAAATTTTAAATTATTATTACTAAACTTACTTTCTTCATCTGTAAGAATATAATCCCACAGATGAACTTCACTTATTTGCCCAGAAAGAGCTTGATTTTCGTCAAAGCCTCCTCCCATATGATCTTGTTCTTGACCTAAAATGACCACTCCATTGGGTTGAACGGCTTGAATTGCGCCCGGAAAGTTCCCAGAACCGACTTTCTGTCCGTTGACAAACATTTGCCACGAGTTACCAACAACTGACCATGTCCCACAGAAATGAAGCCACGAAGTTGCAGGCTCATTGATCTCCACAGTGTTCCACTGATTGTATCGATTTAATTGAACTAAAAATGTTTTTAAAATGTAAAGTTTAGTTTAAATTTTAAACTTTCAATGATTTTACTACCTTTCGTATTGTGTAAAATGAAGCTTAAAATTGCATTGTCTTCCTGTGGTGAGTCATAAGAAAAAATAGCAGCAAATTTCCCATTATTAACATTCGTTCTTGACCAATGGCATAGAGTGTAGTCGTTGAGAGCGTGGCCAATGGTTCCCTCAAGCTTAGCGTGGGGAAATGTGCTTCCTCCAGGAAGAACTATTTGATAGGTACTTTTTGAGGCGCTTGTTTGAATTATCAACAGAGCAAGAAAATAGAGAATTGACTCCATCGTTTTGCAGTAAATTAACACGAATGAATAGACAAAATTTTTCACTGATTTTATATCAATTTGTTATCTTAATTTTTTTAAATTTTTTTTTAGATTTTAGTTTTAAATTTCAGTAGTATTTAAAGGGAACTAAAGTTTTTCTTCTAAGTTATCGTTAAATTGCAATATTTTCGCGGAAAAAAAATGGTTATAACTTCCCTGTTGCATTCCACGAAAGCAGAAGGTTTTCAGATGTTTTGTAAGATTTTTGAAGAATATTAGATATCCATGCATTAAAAATTATTACATTCGCTTCTCTTTAATCTTAAACAAATTTTATTTAGAATTTTGAAATAAAATATTTATTATTTAAGTACAAAGTAAATGATATAAATTTTTAAAAAGGTATAAAACTAATATGCTATTATCCTGAATGTAATTACGTTTTAATGTGACCTTCAGTACTTATGAATATATATATATATATTACATAACTTCTGTATATGCTCAAAATTTTAACTGAATACTTTAGTCGTCACAAAATTAATAGCAAGCAATAATACTAAAAGGCTTTTAACTCTTCCTTTGCTTTACAGTACAGCGTGTACAGTAGACTTGCAAATGTTTTGCAAACTTTTATCTGTGCATTTTTCAGCTTTGATTTTTTATCTTATTTTTCATTATTTAATGGGGTTATACTTTATTGCTCACTACTGATCTTAGTGTCTGGTTTGAGAAGTTTACTGCTCAATTGTAATGGCTTAAGTTCATTAATCCTGCAATTAATTGTTAGAGAGATAGAGTATCTGCAGTATAATGTCAATAATGAAGAGTTGTGGTTGAGAGTTTGTTATTCTTATTCATTATTTTTGGTCTATTAATTTTAATTCCCAGTTGAACTCATTATCAAACTTTTGATATAGTGATACAACTAACTTTTTGTCAAATTTTGGAATTAAATAATTTAAAAATTTCTTAGCATAAAGATTATTTTATTAGATGCTTAAAATGTAAGGACAAAGTTTTAGGCAAAGGTTTAAAGTAGATTGGTTTTATTGAATTGTTTACAGACATTTTAAATTCGGTATATTATTAATTACAATATATTTAAGTAGAATGTAATTTCTTTGGTTGAAATTTATTGCGTAGATGCAAATTTACTGTTCTCGTCCACACGGCAGGTCGACTAAAGAAACTTTTGTACCATTGAAAAGAGCCCATGTTGCACGATTCCAAGATATGACATTACCAACTTCTGAATTTAGGCAATTGTGTACACTCTGAACTGTAATGGAAGAAATGAATGTAATGAAATAAGATTTTTAACGTAATTCTTTAATTCCATACTTTGGTCAGGTGTTAGAATGTAATCCCACAAATGAACTTCGCTTATTTGTCCAGAAAGCGCTTGATCAACACTAAAACGACCTCCCATAATGTCTTGCTCTTGGCCTAAAATTACTACTCCGTTGGTTTGCACAGGGCCGTTTACAGACCCCCAGTTATCAGAGCCTATCCTTTTACCATTAACAAAAATTTGCCATACATCTCCGACGACAGTCCACGTTCCACAAAAATTAAGCCATTCTGAGTCGGGAACGTCTATGTCAATTGCATGAAACTTATTGTGACGATTTATTTCAACTAAGTCATATCATTTGAAAATAAAAAAATTAAAATTAAAATTAAAATCACTTTAATTTTGAAACTTATTACCTCTCTTGTTATGCAGTATATAACTTAATATTGCGTTGTCTTCTTCCGTGTTGTAAGAAAAGACTCCTGCATATTTGTTGATATTAATGTTTGTTCTTGACCAGTGACATAAAGTAAAGTCGTTGAGCTCATGATCGATGGTTCCAACGAGGCGGGCGAAGGAAAAAGTATTTCCTCCTGGAAATATAAGTTGGTAGCTACTCTTTTCGCAGCTTGAATGAATTAAAGAGAGACCGAGGAAAAGTAGAATAAACTTCATGTTTTGTAAATGACTCTGGACTAGTGTTTATGAAATAGAAATTTATTGCCTTTTTATCTAAAATAATATCACTTTATCTTGTAAGTTAGTAAGATTTAAATAGAAAGAGAAGGGTTTTCCCCCCCTCAAGGTCAGCTTCTTATATTTCCTTCAAAATTATAAAAAGTCAAGAATTTAATAGAGAGTTTGTGTAAAAAATCGGAAATCCGAATTTTATATTTGTATTTTCATCAATTCTTCTTTTAATTTGTTTCATTCATATTTTA
>JAQIXT010000189.1:0-55955 GCA_034700445.1 Stenotaenia linearis
CAAAGTTCAAAATCGGATTTCTGGATTCTCCAGAATCAAAAAAATCCAATTATTAAAATCAAGTAAGAATTGAACGCACCTATTGTAAATTTTTGTAAATCTGATTTTTTTATATTTTAATTTTTTACTAGAAATTGATTTTCGATTTTTTGTTTTTGATTGTAGGGTGGTGGCGGTATCACCTGTATCATTCAAGATGGAACTGTGTTTGAAAAGGCTGGTGTCAATGTGTCGGTTGTTCACGGCAATTTGCCACCAGCTGCTGTACAACAAATGAGATCCAGGTAAACTTCCATTTTTTTTTTTTTATAAATGCTTTTCTTTTATTTGTTTTCCTGTTTTCACTCAATTTACTTATTTTTTTCTAACAAATTGTAAATATTTTTCATGTTATTTAATATATAAATCGATTGCCCCACTTTTTCCAAATTATTTTCAAGAATTTAGTCGGACCTCTTTATTACAACCCCTCTATAACAACTATTAATAAATCCCATGTTAAAAAATTTCATTATAACAAACTGATTTTTTGATCTCCTAAGAATAAATCCTCACAGACACCCATGTTAAAAAATGTTGTTATAACGGGGTTCAACTGTTTATTTAAAATGAAAAGGAGGTCACTTATGGAAATTTAAACTGAGTCGAAAATTAAGCGACTAGACGCTTAAATAAAACATTCACATCATCAGACTTTAAGAATTCTAAATAAGAAACAAATTAAATATTGATAAAAGTAAATTTTTCCAATACCACATGGTAAGTGAAATTGAGTGGAAAAAGTGAAGAAAAAAATTATCGATCAGCACCGTCGCATAAAACAAATAAATACTGTATGAGAAAAGCAAACTTGCGACTGCAGCTTTAGGTTTAGATCAATTAATTTCTATTTAGACTAGGAACATGCTACTTGCGGATATTATATCTCATGTAATTTAAAATCGATTGTAATAAACTAAAATCTCGACCATGTGACGAATTCTCTATAGGAATATAAACTGTTTGTTTATTGTCATTTGGCCAATTAGTTGAAAATTTCTTAGACGGTTCGGTTTTTCGGTTAACTGGTTTTCAATATTTTGTAATCGGAAAATTGGTAGCTTAACCGGTTAGATTCCGTTTAAACAGGATACAGTCGGACCTGCTTATAGCGTCAATCAAGGGACCAGGCTTAAATTGACGCTATAAGCGGGTTGACGCTACAAGCGAATCCACTTCTAGCGTCAAAGTGTTGGCCGGACCGCACCAAACGTGACGCTATGAGCGGGTTGACGCTATAGCCGAGGTCGCTACTGGCGGGTCCGACTGTATTATAAAGTCACGCAACTTCATAATCAGCCAATCAGAGGGCATCTTGTATTGAATGTAATCTGGAAAGTCGAAAATGTCTTGATATCTGTAATCTCGTGAATCCCCCTCCCCCTCCTATCTACAAAAGGGGCTGATCCAAATCAAGGAGTTGGAATTAAGAAGCAATTTCAACAACTTTGTAAGGTGGCACTCGGGTGCCACACCTTCGGAGTTTATGCTAGTTGTTCGATTGCGACCAATCACTATTTTAATTCATTTATTGATTAATTTTCCTATTTGTACATATTTGATTAAATAGATCAGTTCGATTCAAGACCTTGACTTGACTACTTGTGTCCTTAAGTTTCGAAATTTTTCAAGCTTTCAAAATGTCAAAAGAATAGAGCTTTTCGAAATAAAGTGTGCATGTGCACTATATGCAGAATCTCGTTACAACAAACTCCAAGGTCCCAGAAAAAACCTTCGTTTTAACGGGATCGATTATAAAGAATTTCTATTATGACAGAGATTCCAGGCATTATTCTAACGTTCAGTTGGACACAAAATGTGCAGTTGGGAAAGTGAATTGTGCAGTGAAAATAGATTGTGCAGTTCACTTGTTGGCCCAGGATCTGCTCTATGGAATGCAGTGAAGTACCATTACCCTATCGGGTAGAGGGAATTCAGATTTGCATAATTTCATAAATACATAATTTTTGGTCAAATATGATAACTTTTGTTAAATTGTTAAAATCATTGATTTTGGGGTCAAATTCATTGAATTTTGACTTAAAACACTGATTTTTGCACAAAATTGCTGAGTGTTGACTGAAATTTTCCACTTAATAGAAGAAATATTTGCTTGCACTCATTTTGTGCAGTTGGAGGGAAAAAACCTTAAAATAATGCCTGGGAGATTAGAATAAATTTCGTTATAACAACATTCTCATTACAACAAGATTCAACCTGTAAATGCTAATTCGATTTCAAAAAACAATCCAGTTTTTCAACCTTTCCAAAATTAAGTCTTTCTAAATCACCATTTCAAAACAAATCCACTCCCTCATTGAACAAACCATCAAAAAACCTGACTTTAACTCCCATTCTCATTTCTTAGCAAATTGCACCCGGTCACGAAGAGAAATTAGGCCCAACAACCCCAAGTCCCTCTGATTTATTGTATAAAGTGGTACATGCTTTTGGCACAAGTACAGATCCCAGAAGACATAATCGTGACGAATGTCTGCCAACATTTTTGCTCGTTCCAATATTCTTTGCCTTTTAGTCCCATTCTTCGGCTTTTCCGCCGCAGAAAAATTTGTAAAGAGCGTATTATCTTTGAAAAGAGTGCACATAAGTTGCTTTTATAAACTCATAAAGGAAATGTTTGTTGAAAGAAAAAATTAAGGCCGAACTTTTCTTCTTCTTTCTTTTCTTTGTGAAAACATTTATGGATAAAAGTTTTGTTCCAGAGGCAAAAAACTGAGCGAAGGGAAGCACACTTTTTTCGCAACGGGAGTCAGTTCTGTGATTCATCCGGTAAGGAAGTATTGATAGTTTTGCCAATTGATTTTTTGCGTGTTAGGAGTGAAGGTGTGATGGATTTTGTTTTTTCCAGTTGTATTGCAGAGTGAAGTACCGTATTTCATCGATTCTAAGATTCACTTTTTTGATGCGTAAACCAGATTCTTTTCGAAAGGAAATATTTCGAATGGGATTTGTTTCGAAATATTTCAAATAATCCTACGCCTCTTTTTGATGTGATGACAACTTCAAAATTTGGGGTATGTCTTAGATTCGATGCACCAAACAATGGAAATTAGCTTTTTTTTTCCAATTTTGTAGTACTGGAAATTAGAGTGCGTCTTACAATCAATGGCGTTTTAGAATCGATAAAATACTGTGTTGCGATGTTTCTATTTTTGCGGTTATTGTGTTAAAGAAACCAAAAAATCAGAAAATAGAAAACAAAACTACAAAAAAAGAATGTAACATTATCTCCTAAAAAAATACAATACCATTTTTTCCTCCATATCGCCCACATTTGCCAAAAAAAACAAAAACATCACATATCCTGCAAACCACCATCACGCGATGTGCACCATTTATCTCCAATTAAATCCAAAAATAAACAAAACAAATCTATTTATTCGCAGCGAAATCCAAACATTCCAACTATCCATTTCAACTACCGCTACTTCGAACTCGAGGACGAACACGGCAATTCCCAATGGTGGTTCGGTGGAGGAACCGATTTGACGCCGTACATTTTAAACGATGCAGTGAGTAATCACATTTACCAATTTGCTTTTAATTAGTTGAATAACGAGCCAATTAAACGACCCATTTTAACTACAAACAAAAAAAATCCAATTTAAAAAAAATAAATTTTCAAATCTATCGATTCGAATCGATTTCCCACACACCTGTTGTCGTCTCGTGCAATAAATTTCTTTGTGGCACATTCCAAGCATTGTCAACCACTTTAAAGAAACCTTATTTTTACAAAAATTCAAAAAAAATTTGTAAAATTTGCAAAAATTTAACTGATAAAAATTTAAGAGAAAAATGCAGAAATTCAGTTAAAACATTAAAAATGAAGGTTCCTGGAACCATTCAAGCAGAAAGACAGGCAAGAAAAGAATGTAATAACCTCTAGGACATATTTAACGCAACCTGAAGTATACAGTTACACAAAGACCGAGAAATTTAATATTGTAGCCTTAGAGTTGATCATTAGACGATGTAATAATTAGTGATTGTTACAATTCAACTACAGGTCGAACCTCGATATAACAAACTCGAAGGAACCGTCATATCTGTTCGCAATATCGAGAGTTCGTAATATCCGATACAGCGAACATGGATTTGAATCCAACCAAACTTTTAAAAAAATTCGTTAAAACGAGGAATTCGCTATAAGCGAGTTCGTAATAACAAGGTTCGACCTGTATAACGAAGGTTCTTTCTGGTCCCTTGGGGTTTGTTGTAACGAGATTTGACCGTACAGGAAATCGATGCCAAATTTGCATTCATAACCGAGGCCATATTGGCGATAGTTACATCACATGACCAACCAGTAACTCACCACCCCAAACTTTTACATGGGCAAGAACCCATCGATCAGTTTCCATAAAGTACCTATCGTTAAACCCCGGACTTGTCATTCAACTCAACACTAATTCGCACGTGGTGCAAATAAAAGGCGAAAACACGAAAAAACTCACAATTTTTTCAATTCCTCCATTTTATTTCTCTCAATTAAGACGTTGTGCGACCTATTATTGCTGTTGCAGTCATCCTTTTACGAGGCAGTTTCTCTCCTTTTATTACAGAGATACGCAATGAAAAGTGTTTTATTTTAAAGGCAATAGCGCTGTCATCTTTGGCACATTTCCACTCGTCTGATAAAATCAAATTGGATATAGAGAAACGAAATGATAAAAAAAAGTTTAAAAAAAAAAACAAAGGAAATGAAAATCGTGCAGTTGACGTATTCTTCCTTTGGGCACGAGTTTGGAGGAACGTGGAGGAAAGAATACAGGTGGAATCTTGTTACAACGAACCCCGAGGAACTGGAAAAGCTTCGTTATAATGAAAGTTTTGTTATAATGAGATTGATTATAAAGGATATCTATCGAAAAAATTTAGTTGTAATGAGATTTTTGTTATTAATGGTATTTGTTATAATGAGATTCGATCTGTACGAAAGTAAGGAAGGAGAAGTTCGATACTACTGGAAACGTCGTACAGGCCTTGATTTTGATTTATAAATCAACTAACAAAGGTACCCGGCACTGTCCAGGTCAAATAAAACATAAATAAATATTAAATTTATTGAGATTTAATAAGGATCCTGACTTGAAGACTTTGTGGGAATCAAAATTACATCAAAATCACTTGAGAAATCAAAGTAAATCATGGAAATCTCATAGCAAAAAGCTGTAGAGATTGATTTCCATTGATTTCTGTGCTTTAATTTTTATGGTTTCTTGATTTCCATTGAATTTTCCAAGTGATTTCCTGGTTTTCATTGATTTATAAATCAAAATCGAGGCTTGTACGAGATTTCCAGCAGCGTCGAACCCCCAAGTAGGTGTTTTCTTGTCCAATCAGTGTCACCTCTTGGGAGTTGTTGACAAATCGATACTAATTCTATCGCGCACGAAATCCGCGCACGTCGATTGTTTGGAAAGTTTTGAAAAGAAAAAATGTCTTTAAGTTGGTCACAGATCGGATCGCACGTCAAACTCAATCAGGCGGAAAGGAAATTGATCGACTGCGAACGATAAGAGGAGAGGCACGTGACCGAGTGACCCAACCTTCTTGTTCGCACGGATTAACAGGGATTGATGTTTGATCTGGGGATGACACAGAAAATGCTTTTAACGACTGTTATTGATTTTGTCATTAATTTTTTCTATTTTTCTTCTCTGTGGGGTTCCAATATGGTGGATGGGCCAATGTCAAGTTAATGTTGCTAAAAGGAAGTCATATATCCTAAAGAAATCCCACAATTCTAAAGAATTCCTCAAAATAGGCAATAATCTGTAAAAATCTTTGAGAATCTGCAGAAATCTCTAAAAATCTTACAGATTTACAAATCCAATCAATATAATCGCAATTATATCTTATTAAGACCACAACCAAAAGTAAATAAACTCCAACCAGACTTTATTACACTATATCTACTAAAAAATCCATAAATAATCCATCAAATTCTCCATTCTAGGATGCAACTGATTTCCACAAAACCTTAAAAAATGCCTGTGATGCCCACGACAAGAGCTACTACCCAAAATTCAAAAAATGGTGCGATAATTACTTCTTCATTCAACACCGCGGTAAGAAAACGGAATGTGCATTTTTGCTCAAATGAATGCAATCAAGGTGCAGCAGAATGGAAAATGTAAAATATTTATATGGAGTTGGGCGGAAAACGGTTTGGACGCAACTCAGTGTGAAATTGGGGACGTTGGTAGTTGACATTTTCATTTCAATATCGATCTGAGCGATATCTGAGCGATATCTTTGAAAAATGATAATTCTCTTTTGATTTATTGCCAGGAGAGTGTCGGGGTGTCGGCGGCATTTTTTTCGATGACTTGGATTCGCCGTCCAAGGATAAAGCCTTCGAATTTGTCAGCGTAAGTAGTAAATTGAAATTTTGAGGGTAGAAATCGGGTGTTTGAAATTTTTTCCAAAAATTTGATCGAAATTCGGTCGCAGAGTCGCAAAACTTCAATAAAAACAATTCGAAACTATAAGCACGTGGACACGACGTTTGAGGTTGCAAAAGACATTTATTTACATAAGACCCCCTTTATATACAGTTTAAGTTGTTAATCCGCCCTCTATGGATAGGAACAAGCCAATTAGCATACGAGATACTAATGGTGCAATACGGTACGATGACGTACCGTACCCTACGTTCACGTGACGCACCGTACGTCACGTGAAATGCCGCCAAGGTGCTGTACCTTACAGAAACACTATGACGTCATTGAATCTTCAAATTTGTCAGCGTAATGCTAGGTTCACACCTGATGTAACGTAACGTTAACTTAACAAATTAAGTAACTATCTGTAACTTGAGTGTGTTCACACTTGTCAGTTGTTTCTTGTTCAAATTGACCAATGAGATAGCTGCACACAAAGTGGTGTGTCCAGCTTGAAGCAAGGCAGTTGCTGAATGGCTGAACGTAACGTGAAATGTTACCTTACTGCTTAATTCAACTCAGAGTTGAATTAGCACTTAAGGCACTTAGTATCCCACAATGCACCATACCTCTCTCTTAAGTACGATCAAGTGTGAACGTAAGTGTGAATCTAGCATTAGTTCTGATTAAGTAGTTTTTTCAGAGAGAAGAAAAATTGAAATTTTAGGGGTAGAAATCGGGTGTTTGAATTTTTTTCCAAAATTTGATCAAAATCCGGTCACAGCCGCAAAACCTCAATAAAAACCATTCGAAACAATATGACGTCATTGAATCTCTGTCGATCCAATTAAATGTTAAAATTGAAACAAAATTAGCCAATTGTCAATTAGTCGTTCAATAATTAGTTACATAATATGACATATTACACGAAACTTGATGAGGATTTGGTCTTTTGCTAGCTTCGAATGCTGTGGTCATTAATTTTTTTTTAAGTTGGGATTTGGGTATTAATTATTAAGTTTTGGGTTTGAAGGGTTGATGGGAAAGAGTTAATTAATTGGTGGAAAGGGGGGAGCGTTGGAGTTATAAATTTTTTTTTTGAAGATGGCGGATAAATAGAATTAAATGGGAGTTGGAGAAGTGGGAGTAAAGAAAAGGTTTTTAAGTGTAGATTGCGATTGTGTTCACTTAGGAAATGAGAAGTTTTTTTAAAAAAATAGAAATGTCGTTTTTTTTTTTTTAAGTTTAAAGGGAAGATTGAAAGTTTTAAAATTTTATTTAATTGTACAGGAAATTTGAAAATTTGGATGAAATTTAATTAAAAAATTGACATTTAGGCCTAAATTATGTCAAAACTAAAAAGACAGACAAATTGACTAATTTCCTCAAAATTTAGAGACAAATTATATAAAAAATTGAAACTTTCCCAAAAACCATAAAAACTTAACCATTTCCCGAAAACATTATCAAATCTCCAAGAAAAAAGAAAAGAAATTGGATAAAATAAGAAAAAAAATCGACATTTTTGTCCACTTTTTACACAATTTCCTTTCAAATCGATTTTTTATTTCCACTTCACAAATTAAAAAATAAAAACATCAACAATTCCCATCAAAACAAAATCTCGCAAAATCTCGTTTTTGTTTACCACTCACAGCACACTCAATTTAGGTAATTAAACTAATGAGAAATAATATTCAAGTGCATTAAGAAGATGGAGTTTAGTGCTCTACTTCATGGCTTTGTCTAGAAAACTATTATCGATCGAGTTGTTGAGTGCTGCTATTTAATCCGTTTACTCTGATTTTAAAAATGAGCTTTGATGACCTGTTGCTCGACTACGACACAATGCCAAAATGCAATGCTGGCAAACGCTAAATTCTGAAATTTAACAATACTCGAACCCCGTTATAACAAAATCTCCTTTTTCAGTAACGCAACGCATCAATGTTAAAAAATTTTGTTATAACGAGGTTTTTAGTCCCTAGTTCACTTTTTAGATCCAAAAATATTAAATAATTTCATTAAATAACATTTAGAAAATAAAACCTCGATATAACGAAATTATTTTGTAAATTCGTTGTAACGGGTTCAACCCGGAAATTAGAAAAATTCCTAAATTTAAATATTTATTGCATTTAATCTATTTTTGCTTTTACACTGAAGCTCGGCTTTAATTTTTTGTTTAACTTTAAAAAATAGAGTTGTGCCGACGCGGTTTTGCCGTCTTATTTGCCGATGGTGAAGAAACATAAAGATGATGGATATTCTTATGCTGATAGGTGAGTGATAACTCAATTGTGGGTTTGAAATTTTTATTATTGTTTGTTTTATTTATTTTTGATAGGCAGTGGCAGCTCTTGAGACGTGGAAGGTGTGTTTGTTGTTTTGAGGTTGGATGAGTGCAATTTAGTTGTAGTTCAGTATGATGTGTGGCAAAATGTTGAGTTTGGATTGGTTGTGGTGTTGGAAGTTCAGTTATTGGTTGTTGCGAAGGATTATCGGTAAAACCAAACATTAAAGCGAGTTTTTGAAAGGGAAGGATGAAATTTGGTTTGTGTTTAGCGCAAATTTTGCGTTTTTGGTCTCGTTTTTGATGTTAAACGTTTCAAAACGTCACCAGAGATCGTATAACACTACGATATCGTAGAAAACGATAAATAAACACCTTACCTCGATTCGCCGATCTCCCTTACCCGCCATCTTTTCATTCTTCAATCTTCATCCAGCATAAACGAGGATCGCGCATGCGCCTTTAATTTAAACATTTAAAAAATTAAAATCAAAACTAAACACAAACCAAATTTAATCAAAAACTAAATTTTTAAAATGTAATATTTGATTGAACTCAAAAAAAAAAAAAAAAAAAAAAAAAAAAACGTTTCTGCATCCAGCATTAAATTTACGCCTCTTTTCCATTGTAATTCCACCCATTAAGTAATGTCAACGGCTTTTATACCAAACCAGACAATGTGCAATGTCTGCACTATCTACAAAATTACACTTTAACGCAATAAAAAAAAACAAATCGGATCACCAACCTTTAAAATTCAACAATCTCCGTCAAATTGGCTACAACTAACAACGCTTTAATTCAACCATTTCTTCTCATTTCCTTCAAATTACAAAATTCAAATTCTAACTTAGGTACGTCGAGTTTAATTTAATTTACGATCGTGGGACCAAGTTTGGTTTGCTTACACCTGGGGCACGATTCGAAAGCATCTTAATGTCTTTACCACTTAACGCTGTGAGTATTTATTATTTCTTTTAATGTTTTTAAAAATATTTTTTAATTTTTTCTAATTTTCCCCTTTAAATTAATTTTCTTCCCCACATTTTAGCTTAAAATTAAAATCAATTACCCCAGCTGCTCTCATACTTAATTTGCTTTTACAGAAGTGGGAATACTGTCATAATCCAGAAGCAGGATCGCGCGAAGCTCGCTTAATGGAAGTATTGAAACACCCGAAAGACTGGGTATAAATAGATTAAATACAAGAAGCTCCGAACAGACCACTTTGCACTAAAACTTGTAATTCACTGCAAGAAAAACAGATTTATAAAAATTTTCCGGAAACTCTCATTTTTCTTTACAACAAATTTAATTATTGTAAATTTTTGTAAAATTATCTTAATTTTCTTGCAGTTGTTGTTAGTTTGAGTTTGGGTCAAGTTATTAACGAATTGGTGGCATTTTACTGGTAAATTTATTGAAATCCCTCGCAATATTGTTGGTAGGGAGGTGCTGGGAAACTGTTTCCTTGGTTACCACTAACCTTGGAATTGTGACGCTGATGTTTCACTGCAATGTATGTAGTTGGCGGCATCTGGTGGTGGGAATTTGAATTTTTTTTTTTTTTTTTAATGTAATTTATTTATTTCGGTCATGATTTTGTAATTTGGATGTTACTTAAAGTTAGTAACGAAGCTATTTTTAGAACGGAATAAAATTACATAATTTTTTCATGTTTTCTGAATTTATAATTTATTTCAAAACAAATGTTGATTTTATTCGCATACAAAACTACATTTTTTCAAATAATTTTTCAAGTTTTCAAACCAAATATCGATTTTATTACATTTTAATCATTTTAGGTCATTAAAGAGTACAATTTACTGAAAACATTAACAAATTCACTAAATTTTTAACCACTTTTGACCACAGAGTGATCAAACATTAAAAAATTAACAAATTCACTAAATTTTTTATCATTTTAATCATTCAAGAACCAAAATTTTTCTTTTCAAAAATCAAATGATAAATATTTAAAAAAACTCTTATATTTCCGCAAATAAAAAATATTTTAATTAAAAAATTGTTTATTTTTCCAAAAATGATGGAATTTAATGATCCAAAGTCCGCGCAGTCTCAGATTCCAACGATATGCAAATATTGCGCAACCATATTTTGCAAGATGTCTTTCTTAGTCCAGATAAATGTTCCTTTCTTTAAAAGGCGCCATCGATTCATCAGCTTAGTTCAGATCGCCCAAAACCGCAACCTCTTATCAATTTGGTGCGTGAAGCTGTTAATGAATTCCTTGTTCGATTCATTTGCAAGCTTTAACGAGAGCGCCGTCGCTCGCTAATCAAGATTGCAAATTCTTCCGCTCATCCTCATTAATCCCTTCGGGTTATTGATTACACCGATCGATAAACAAATAAAAAATTTTTTTTAAAAAACAAATCTTGATTTATTTACAAATTCTCAATTTTTTTATTCAATTTCTGCAGATTTTTCATTTTTATTTCAATTTCCTGCAGTTTTAAGTCAAATATTTACATTTTATTATGACTTTTAGAATTTTTTCAATTTTATCAGTTAAATACAAATAAAAGCCGCATTTTTAATCATTTTTATTGTTTACAAAAGATTTATCGATTTCGTCTCGACATTTTCCTAATGAGACTTCTGCAATAAGGATGTGTTTGTAGGGTGAGGTGCCTAGCAACACGTGATCTCGTGTTTTTCCTTCACTTCCTTCATAATGGATAAACAGTGCGATGAGATCATTTCGCCCCCGAAGGAACTTGTCTGCAACTCCCGTGAGTGATGGCTAAGGGAGTTAATCGCATTCCTTTCTGTCCCGACAAGGTCATACCCGTTTAGCAACCTGGATTTTTCCTTTCTATTGAAACGCCGCTTTCTTTATCATTTTTTTCCTCACCCCGGTGTAAACAAAAAAGTTTAATATGTCAAGGTGTTAAAATGACTCAAGTTTTTTTTTCATTTTCATAGGAATTATTGAAGGAATTAATAAAAGACGGATATTAAAAAAATAAATTCACCGTTTCCTTTCTTTTAAGGTCTTTTATATATTTTTAAATGGGAAAATAATTTGTTCGCGGAATCGTGAAATTCCTCGCTTAGCCATTTCTTTTTTAATCCACCCTCCCTTTGATTTAAATTGGAATTTCGTGTTTATTTTGATAATAAATAAAAAACGACCATTTTTAAATTTTTTTTATTACTTATAAATCATATAATTAATTTTGGGGTCGAAAAAATGTTGGGAAAGAAGTAAAAAATGTTATTTTAATGGAATTTCACAGAGATGTTAGGAGCGCAGCAAACGGTAAACGGAACAGCCGCACATATTCACGAGGAAGCAAAGAAAAAATGGCGGCAGAGCGGAAAGGTAGGCGCGATGAACGAATACGAGTCAAGGAAAAGGGAGTTGTTTCGTCATCAGAATGTGATCGGCTTATCGGCGGCTTGTAATATCGGATCGCAATGCCGTTCATACATTGGGTAGTCGAACCGAAGTTCGTGAGCAGGAAAGAATTGGACAAAAACGTGGAGAATGAATTCGAAACGGTGAGCAACAACTCGCTCGTCGCCGTACTTCAACAGTTGGCCTGCATCGTAAAATGCGCAAACAGAATCTTCGATCAAGTCGGACAAGACTTAAACAACATCCACAACCGATCCGTCACATTAACGACGAGAATCAAAAACTTAAGCGAAACAGTCTCGAACCTCGATGCCAAAAAAGTTCCCATTCGTAAGTAAACAAAATCAAAAAATTAACAAAATCGAATTTTTTTTTCAGTTTTAAAGAGCGAAATGTTTAAAAACACTTCACAGCTCCCAGTGAGGTTCTCGAGTCATTAGAAAAGTGTTTAACGGATAAGATTTCACGCGATAAGTCGTTTACAAACTATTTATTTTTTCAAACATGTTGCCATATTATGGTTATGGGGTCTGGTTTGCGGTAACACACATCGTTTCCCCCTTAAAAAAAAATAGGAGCGTTGACCTACTTCCATAAAAGGAGCGAAATCTTTCGGCAAGAAACGTTGTAAAGTAAAAATCTATTTTTACCCTCAATTTTTTGTTGTTTTTAATATTTTTAATTTTTTTAATCTTTTACGCCGATGATTCATAACGGCGTTAGGCCTAACTCGTCTTCAAACGGGTTTGTCGTCTATTGTGTTATTGTTGAGAGATAAAAATGCCGCATCTTATCTTATCTCGAATCCTTTGTACACTCGATTGTGAAACGTGGAACACGAAATCTCGTTTCCGTTTTATTGTCGAGTTGTGAAATTTTTGAATTAATTAAATTTTTAAATTTTTTTATTTTTTATTTTTAGCTGTGGGTGATTTGACAAAGTTCAGTGTGGTGAAAGAGCATTTCGTGTCGTCGCAACCGGTCGAAAATGAGTTGTTTTTGCGCGAAAAGCGACCGCCGAGCGTGCAGTTGTGGTACGACGCTGCGTCCTTGTCGCCGGTTCACATCATGCGGCAAATCGACAAGTTCCGGGAGGACGGGTGCCGCAGTTCCAAGTATTTCATTTGCATGCCGGTGTTTAAGGACAATCAGCGCAAAGTGGGCTTGGACATCGAGACGAGAAGGGTTCGAATTGATAATTTGATTAAATTTGATTAAATCTGATTAAATTTTGTGTCATTTCGCAGCCCGCGAGCATGTGTGGGGTCCGTAAGTGGCAGAATGAAGAGGACTGCGAGGTGTCGTCGCTCGACAGGCACTCTGGGGACGAAATTGACGGCTCCCTGCTCCGTCTTCCATCACCAGAAGAACGAACGCACGCTTTATCGCTCAAATACCCCTACAGTGACGTGCCGATTGACGTCACGGGCAACAGTTTCAGGAGAATGGGCAGTTTGAGACGATCGTTTCTGCAGGTTGTAGATTATCGCTTTCTCTTTTTATTGTTTTTTTTCAACGATTTTTCTATTTTTACGCGCAGCAAGTCGAGTTTTTCACGCGGAAGAAGAAGAAGAATAAGAAATCGAAGAGTAATCGGCGGAACACGATTTCTGGCGGTGACGAAATCGAAGCGGCGTTGAACGATTATGATAAGAAGGGCGAGTCGTCGTCATCCATGTCCAAATTGCGCAAACGGTTTTCCATAACGGAAGGAGCGCGGTTCTTTCGGGAGAACGGATTCGAGCATTTTTATAGTTCTCTCCGACGCCCCGCCGAGAATAAAGGGGTGCAAACGGGCGAAGACGAGTGCGAGGACATCGAACGTGTGAAGAATCGGTTGTACGAGACGCTGAATCCGAAGAAACAGGAAAAGAAGAGCAAAGGGAAGAGCAACATTCCGATTTCGGTGAAGCTGCGGGGAAGTGGTTCGCGCACCGGAGCGAAAGGGGAGGACAGCGGTCAGTCGTCGTCCGGCAATTGGAGCGCGAGTAGCAGCACGCGGACGTCGGTCGAGTCGGAGAACTTGAAAGCGGCTGCGTTGGAGTTCGCGAGGACGACGTCGCAAGCGTCGTTGAGCAAGGATTCGGCGCTCTCCGAAGGAACGACGCAAAACGAGGATCTCCGGTGATTAATTTTGATTTAATTCGATTTTTTTTTAAATTAATTTTTTAATTAAAATTTCAGATCGAACGATAGTCGCATCGATTATCAGTCGGACAACTCGGTCAGCACGAACGCGTCGCTAAAAAACGGCGCCGACAAGAATTTTTCGACCAAAGACACAGAACATTGGTTGAGGGGGCTGCGAGAGGAGCTGCCGAGCGAAGACGGAACGAGCACCACCGGGACTTTAACCCCCGTGGGAGGGAAACGAGCGTTCAGTCCGCTGTTGTTCATCGACGACGAAGATTCCTCGGTGTATTCTGTCGACACGGACGGGTATTACACGTCGATGCACACCGACAGCGGACTCAGGTCGCTGAGCAGCAGCAGCAAACCGGTCGACAAGGAGGGCAGCGACGAGACGGAAGAGAACGGCAGCACGATGAGTTCGATCAGTACGATCGACCAGACCGACAGCGGGGAACCGAAGAGTCCGGATAGGACGAAAGCGAAGAAAATGCCGCCGATGCCGCCGAAGAGGATGTCGTCGTTGCCGAACGGGTCGACGTCCTCCGAAACGACGAGTCGACCGTCGCCGTCTTCGTCGCCGGAGTCGGATTCGGACGAGAGAAGCAGCTTGAAGAAAAAAACGGTGATCAATGCAAGTCGAATTCCGTCCATGTGCATCGTGACGCCGAACCCGAGCGACGACGAAGCGTCGAGTAACGGCGGGTCGCTCGAACGACCGCTGCGCTCGATTTTGAACGGGAAGAAAGAGGAGTCGGAAAAACCGAGCGAGAAGAGGATTTGGTGGGGCGAAGGAAGCAACACACTGCCGAGGTCGTTCGGAAGGAATTACTCCGGTGAATTCAGCACGCATTCGTGGCCCCGCACCCCAGCGAGCCAGAAAACGGGGAAAGTGAACGAAAGTGCGATGGAATTGAGGAGCAGCAAGGAGGAAAGTGTGCCGCGTTTGCCGTTGAAGTACGTTCAGCACATAACCGTCACCCCGGGCAAGCGAGGGGTCGCTCAACAGGAGAAACAGAACGCAATTTCCTCGACGGAACCGCCCAAAATCACGTACGCGACCGGTTCTCTGGAAAGGAAAACGAACGAGGTCATTTACGACCGGCCCAAAGCTCAAGGAAGAACCGTTCCTGTCAACAAGTGGAACGACTACAGCTCCAACACCCTCCCGAGGGCCCGGGTGACCCAAAACGGGCCCCCGGTTCCTCTTTTTCCTAACAAATCTCAAGACGCTTTCCGTCCGAACACGTTTCAGTACTCCACACTGCCCAGGAGGACACCGGTCCCGGAAAACTGGCGGGAAAACCCTCAGAGGGGCCCAACGCCCCCGAGCCCCGGGTCGGATTCCTCCCCGAGGGAATCGATGGCCGATTTGCCGCCCCCGATGAATTTGATGTCGCCCACGCTGAGCCAGACCGCGCGGCGGTGGTCGTACACGACTCCCAGAATGCAACCCGAGGATCCTCGGACCCCCGCGGGCCGACCTAGTTATCTCCCGATCTCGAGGACCCCCGCCACGCCCCTCTATCGTCCTCCACCGGCGCCGAACACGCGTTCTCATTACAACGCGCCGCCCACGACGTCGACTTTGCCTCGGTATCAATTGGTTCCACGAAACGAGACCCCGCAAATCGCTCAACGCCCACCGCAAGTTAATGGAAGGGTCACGTCTCCGGCGCCCACCAGTGGTCCGCCCACGCCGCAACGTCGTTACGTGCTCAACGTTTCTAATTTGTCACAGAGGATCGATACGACAAGTAATTAACCCTCTCGACCGTTATTTATGGATTTAATTACTTTTTGTTTGTTTTTTTCTTTTTTTAGGTCCGGGAATGACGAATGGTCAATCGTACAGCAATTTATCATCGCCCACGTCGCCGATTGCGAACGAGAGTGCGAGGAACGGGTTCTGCAAGACGTTCCCAGCTAATTATAGCAAAGGAGATCGATATGGAGTCGCGAACCAGACGAAAGAAGACAAACGAGCGACGGAGTGTTTGAAAAACATCCCCAAACCGTCGATGTCGACCGACGATCTTTTTGCCGCGATTCATCAATCGAAGAAACGATTAAACCTGAAGAACGATCATGACCGGTCGGCGTCCCCGTCCTCCGTGCGATCCGAGTCCCCATCCCTGTTCGGTGGGAGGAGCCACATACCCCGCGTCAGCAGCCCGGAATCCGGAACTCTGAGTCCGCGATGTTTGTCGCCCGGCGGGAGGAAAAGTTGGTCCGGCGATTGTCCGTCGCCCGGGGACAGGAAGAGTTGGGCGATGGATCGACTCGGTGCGAGCAAACCGACGACGTTGCGGGATTTTAAGATGCTTTTGCTGCATGCGGGAAGAAATAACTCGCCGCAGACGGTGCAGCAGAGGAAGAGTGCGACGGAAATGCTCAAAGTGACCCCGACAAAGAGTCCGCAACCGACGTACGCGAAACCGAGCGTGACGCAGCCGTCGACGCCGCTCAATGGACATCTGGGTATTCCGATCATCGATGCAACGACGCCGCCGCAGAGGATCTCGCCGAGGCCGATGAATCATAACGTGTTTGGGCGGAGTCGGTCGCGGTTTCCGTTTCATCCGCACACGGATATTTTGTCTTCGCCCATTTGGGAAGATCATATGGAAGATGTGGATAGTCCGGGGAGTGAAGAAAAACATGTTTATTTTGCGAGAAGTAGTACTCCTCAGAGGAATGGATTCGGCATAAACCCAGTGAAGTATGAAAAATTCAAAAACTAAAAAAAAAAAAAAAAAAATCTCTTATATTTAACAACTAGGGGAGAACAAAATTCTCTTTTGCACAAAAACTGAATTTTTTTTTTTTTTTTTTTTTTACAAAAATTGAAACTTGTCACTATATATATTCTAACTCACATTTTACTCTACATTTTCAGACGTGCCCTATATTAAGAACCGATACTAGACAACTTCCATCGCAGCTCGGATTGTTTCTACATAGAGAGCATTTGCTCAAGAACTTCATTCCTGAGAAATCAATCATTCACTAGAATTATTCAATTCAATTCCGGTTGGCAATACGAGAACACTAATTAATAAACTTTTTTTTGCCTTAAACCTTAAATTTCAAATTTAATTTTATAAAAAAATATAAAAGCGAGAAGCGCAAGCTCCATTGCTCTTCTCGCCATTCCTGCAAACGCTTAGACCCCTTAGCTTTGCAGTGTATTTTCTTGCCAATTAATCAAGAAAAGTGACACTACTTGGTAAATATTCCGCTTTTGGATCGAGATGTAAGCTCGAGATTATATCTGGTTCTAGGAAAGCGCCATAGTGTTGCATTTCCCGCAAAACGCTATTTAATAGAAAAAATATTTAAAATATTTAAAAAATATTTAAAAAATATTAATTTTTATAACCTGTTGGGCTTTTGAGGTTTTTTTTTGAGAGATAATGTCATATTACTTATTACCCCATTAACCCTTTAATGTATTATTTTGTTTGGGAAAATTTTGTATACTTTAACAGAAACACTGTTTCTAGAAATGGACCAAGGAAACATATCAGTTATTTTGTTAAACGCTCAAGCGTTTTAGTGAGCATGTAGATATAGACAGTTTGATTATTTACTTGTATTTTTAATTTTTTAATTTTTTAAAAATTTTGTTTGTTTGGTCATGCACCTACATTGTATCATCTTATTTAAAACTCACTGGTATTAGAATCCTGCACAAACGCTAGTCAATATTAACGGAAATAAACAATTTCACACTTCAAGTGCCTCAAATTTGAATAAATTTTAATGTGGGTTTAGAAATTTAGTACTGTGTGCCATAGTTTTGTGTTTTTTTGTTTATTTATAAATTTTGGTGTTTGAAATGTTTTATTTTAATTTTTAAACAAATAGCAGCTGGTTTTCAAGTGCCTTGATGGTTGTGCTGTTTTTAATTTTTTGTTTTTTTGAAAAAATGATTTTTGAGTGCCTTTTACTCTATTTGGCTTTGTAAATATATTTGTGTTGTTTCGGGTGCCTTTTTACTTCGATGTACATTTCAAAGATCTTTTACTTTACGGAGAATAAAGCAATAGTACTACAATAGGTAGAAATTTGTTTATTACATCACGATAAATGTACAAATGAATGTTTACATCAAGGTAAACAAAGCTAGGATTATGTTCAACGAGAGAAGAATCGTACCGAGGATCATGAGAAACATGTAAATACGATTACGTTTGTTTCTATGGGGAATCAAATTGGCGAATAGCAAATCGATCGTGGCTTGGGTGATCCACTGACCGTCGAGAGCGACGCAGGGAACTACGTTTAGCACGGCCAAACCGCCGGAAAACGATATCAGGTATCTGGGAATTAAATTTCGTTATTTTTTTATATTTTTAAAAAAGGATTTTAAAATACCTGCAAAAAATTTCTATCATTCCCGGGAATCTCGTGGGTACAAAACTCCATTTTGGAATGTAATTGCTAACGGTGACTGAGTAAAATAAGTCCCCTGGGTGACCTAAAAATAAAACGTCGTCTTTGTCTTGGCGTTTGATTTGCAGTAATTTCGTCGTGGCGTCCGTCGATGGGAAGAGACACGTGTAGCGAGAGCTTGGACAGTCGGACGAAATGTTGCACGTCGATGGAGCTTGGGTTAACACTTGCCGCGCTGGCATGCAAACGTACTGAAAATTAAATATTAAAAATCGAAATTTATACAAATTTGAATCAATTTCTTTACTGTGTGTTGGTTCGTCGAGTCTGTTTGACGGAAACACAAGCTTTGAGCACTATTTGCTGGACAACAGTCAACGATGTCTGCATGTTTGGCAAAATCTGTACAAATTTGAAATTGAAATTTGAAAATTTAATTTTTTTTAACTTCTTACTTTTATTTGGGTCTGTAAACGAGTCGACGAAGTTTATCTCGGTGCAGTAACCGACCGATACTGTTGCGAGCGTCAAACATTTGTACCACCGATCGATGTCGTTTAGAGAGCAATCGCCGATTGAGAGTAATTGATCACCGACGGCCAATCCGGCGCGTCCGGCTGCGGGAGAATTCTTAAAAAGGTTTTATCGTTAAAATAATTTAAAATAAAATATTTTTGGTATTTTACTTCTTCGATCGAAGTGACTAGAATTGCCGATCCGGTTTGATATGCAATTAAAGAGGTAAAAGGTAACGTGGCGAGAATGGACGCAGCCACGATTGCCAACGCAATGTTATGCCACACTCCGGCGCAAAATATGCGTAGTTGTTGCCAAGGGGTTAACTGACGAAGATGGTCTACTGGGAGGTCGACAAAGGCTGCGGGAATTACGCCCAATAGCATCAAACCGGATCCCATGACCCGCACGTCCTCTCTGTCAGAGATTCAAATAAATTCAGTGAAAATCTTTTTAAATTTTAAACAAATTTAACTTTTTACCGAATTGCAGCTACAGCGTGACCGAATTCGTGGATTATACTGCATAACAGCAACGTAAGTAGATAATAAATGACTTCATTGAAAGGTAAATTCACACCTGGAAACTAAAAACGAGATTTTTAGATTAAAAACGTTTAATTTTTCACTTTAACTTACAGCTGGAGCCAAAACTTGATCGGCAGCATTGGTGTTGCTCCAGAAATACTTCGCAGCTGTCATCGCGAGTAAACAAACGGCCGGAATGACTAAAACCAGCGCACAAACAGCTCCGAATCCGAACCATTTTTGCAAAAACTTGGGTCTCCACGACCCGATCCGTTGGAATGTTCTGTTCAAACCGGTCGTGTACCATCGAGCATAGCCAAAATTAATCGACGTACCCAACCGATTCTGAAGCCAAATGTACGGATAATTATGACAACTCTAAAATACAACAAAATTCATCAATTTTCATCCAAAAATGTCAACTTTAAAATCTCACTCGTAAAAAAACGTCAAAAAAGTAAATAATGGCCCAAACTCCGCCGATAACGAGGAAAACACTTATGGACAGCATCGGTTTACAATTTCCTGCAAAAAATAAAGAAATGAGTACATGAAGCGAAGAAATTGAATGTAAACATACAAAATCATCATAACCATTATTTTCTTATCTAAATGATGGCGGCCATTGTGCATTTTCTCGGATTTAAGTTGATGTATTAAAACTATAAAAAAATGTGCGCTAAAATAAGATAGAGGTGTTCATTTACTCCTGGAAAGCAAATAGATGATGCAAGTGATAAACGTCTTGTTAAATAAATTTAAAAAACGGTAGTTATGTGTTTTTATCACTCGATGGCGCTATGTTACGATTCAATACCATCGATGGTAAATAATAACAAAATAATTCAAGAAATTATGAAATACTTTAATAAATCAAACTTTTTACTATTTATTTAAACATTTTTTACAATTCAGCTACTCAAAATTAGTATTTTCCGTAAAACGAGAAATTTTCATTTTCAGATGTCCGAACTTGAGACTAATTTAGCAGGGATCCAGGAGGTTAGGATCCATTGACGTTATTCTACCGCCCCGCAAATATCCAAAAAATTCCAATAAATGAAAAAAAGTTCCAAAAAAAATCTTAGAAATCTAAAAAAATTTGGAAATCTTTAAAAAAACAACCATAAGAGCATTTTAAAACAAAAACCCAAAGTATTTGGCCAAAAATCCAAAAAATTCCAATAAAATCCAAAGAAACCCAAAAAATCCAAAAAAACCTCCAAAAATTGGATTTTTTATTTGTTTTTATATTTATTTTCTTTTAATTTTAGAATCGTCCACCAGGGCCTTCTGGTAATTTACGACCATCCACAGAAGTAAACACTCCAAACCTAGCCAGCTCTGAACCTGGAACCCTTGGGCCAAGAGGTGAGCGCGCTAACCACTGGTCTACCGGCGCCGACCCAATGCACTATTTATTTCTTATAGTATTATTTCATATTTATCATTGTTTATTTGTTTATTTGTTTATTTGTTTATTTGTTTATTTAATTATAAAAACGATAAAATATGATAGAAGTGTTCATTTACTCCTGGAAAGCGATGATGCAAGTGATAAAGTCCCTATGGTCCACCGTAATAAACGACTTGTTTAAATAAATTTAAAAAGCTGTAGTTCTGTGTTTTTATCACTCGATGGCGCTGTTATTGCTTCAATAGCGATGGATAATAAACATTTGTTAAACAATAATAAAAGAAATCAAAGAGATTATGAAATACTTTAATAAATCAAACTTTTCTCTATTTATTTATATTCGGAGTGGCTATTTCCACCATCCTTTTTGTTTGACCATTTTATTGGCCCCCGATCACGTGATCTTTCTTCCTGCCCACATCTCGTCGCCGCCCTATATATTGACAATTAATCACCGATATTTGTTAATCTTAGTTTCGTTTGTCAGTGATTCTACAGCTATTCGCCCATTCTTGCATTCTTGTATTACAATCCAGTTACTCAAAATCTGTATTTTCCGTTAAATTTCCGTTTTGGGTTATATTTTTCACCTTTTATCAACACCGGTTGATTTTTCTGTAATTGCATCATCCACGGAAGTAGTGTGGTCAATCGAAGCCGAAAATGGCGGTTGAAACGGGCACCTCGGGTACGCAAATTGGACAGCCGCATTTAGCGAAGCAAGATCTGGAGACCTTAGTAAGTTATTCACCGATTTCGCACCGATTTATCGACATTTCTAACTATTTACATAAAATTTAAGGAAATGTTGTTGTCTTCTAATTAAATTTCGGGCCATCTGGACCAATGACCTGTCATTACTTAAACTTTATTTTTACAGAATACCAGAGAGTTAAATCCTCTATCCCCTGAAGTAATAAGTCGACAAGCAACTATTAATATCGGTAAATATGAAAATAAATGTTTTGATTCAATTTTGTTTAATTTTATTTGTGTTTAGGTACAATCGGACATGTGGCGCACGGGAAATCAACTGTCGTTAAGGCGGTTTCGGGTGTGCAAACCGTTAGATTCAAGAATGAATTAGAAAGGAATATCACTATTAAGTTGGGATATGCCAACGCAAAGGTGTGAATTTGAAATTTTGAAATTTTTTTCTTGATTTTTGGTGTTAATTTTTGTGAATTTCAGATTTACAAATGCGATTACGAAGGATGTCCACGACCTGGTTGTTATCGGTCGTTTGGGAGTAGTAAAGAAGACATTTTTCCATGCGATCGAATCGGTTGTTCAGGAAAATTTCGGCTTTATCGGTATTTTTAGTCATTTTTTTAAAATTTCTTATCATAAAATGAAAAATTTGATTTTTTTAGTCACGTGTCTTTCGTCGATTGTCCCGGACACGATATTCTTATGGCTACGATGTTGAACGGAGCTGCCGTCATGGATGCTGCGCTTTTACTAATAGGTTTTTTAAATTTTTTAAAAAATTTTGATCGATTTTGAATTTATTGGTTTTTTTTTTAGCTGGGAACGAATCGTGTCCTCAACCGCAAACTTCCGAACATTTAGCAGCTATTGAGATCATGAAGTTAAAGCATATTCTCATTCTTCAAAATAAAATCGATTTAGTGAAGGAAAGTCAAGCGAAAGAACAACACGATCAAATTTTGAAGTTCGTTCAAGGTACCGTGGCAGAAGGCGCTCCAGTTATTCCTATTTCTGCTCAACTTAAATATAACATTGAAGTCATTTGCGAGTACATTGAGAAGAAAATCCCCATTCCGATAAGGGATTTCACTTCAGAGCCGAGATTGATTGGTAAAATGAGTTTTTTTTTAGGAATTTAATGGCAAATTTAATTTTTTAAATTTTTTATAGTAATTCGATCTTTCGACGTCAACAAACCGGGTTGCGAGGTCGAAGATTTGAAAGGAGGTGTTGCGGGAGGAAGTATTCTGCAGGGTGTATTAAAAGTTAGTTTTTTTAATTAAAATTTTGTGGATTTTTGACTAAGAAAAATTTTTGTGTGTGTTTAGATCGGACAAGAAATTGAAGTTCGTCCTGGAATCGTTTCTAAAGACCAAGATGGGAAGTTGACTTGCAAACCAATATTTTCTCGGATCGTTTCGTTGTTCGCCGAGCAAAACGACCTCCAGTTTGCTGTTCCTGGGGGATTAATAGGTTTTAAATCGATTTTTGAGGTTTTTGAGTTTGAAATTAATTTTTTTTTTATTTGAAGGCGTCGGCACTAAAATCGATCCAACATTATGCAGAGCCGATCGACTGGTCGGTCAAGTTCTAGGTTCCGTCGGTGCCTTACCAGAGATATTTACCGAATTAGAAATATCGTATTTTCTGTTACGAAGATTGTTGGGTGTGCGCACTGAAGGGGATAAAAAAGGTGCCAAAGTACAGAAGTTGACCAAAAATGAGGTGCTCATGGTCAACATCGGATCCTTGTCTACCGGTGGACGAGTTTTGGCGGTCAAAGCTGATTTGGCGAAAATTAGTTTGACGAGTCCCGTGTGCACGGAAGTTGGAGAGAAAATTGCCCTCAGTCGTCGTGTCGAGAAACATTGGCGGTATTTTTAGATTTATTATTTTTTTAGGCGTTTTTAACTTATTGTTTTTGTTTTTAGGTTGATCGGTTGGGGACAAATTCGTCGCGGAGTGACGATCAAGCCATTGCCACCGGATAATTAAATTCTTTTCTTTGTTTTTTTTTTTAAAACTAATTTTCTATATTAAGGGAAATGAATGTCAGGTGTATGTCGAATGTAACATCTGAAATATCAGTTAATAAAGAAATCAAGTATTTGATTTATCATATGAATATTTGTGATCATTTTGTGTGAATTAAACTCGAATTAAATGAAAATTAAAAGCGCGCCATATTTTTCACGAGAATTTGTGATGAAATTGATGAAATATGACGTCACGGCAGGAAGTTTCACAGCGCTGTGTGGCGGCCATTACTTATAAAGTATTCGAAAGCACGCCTTTTAGACCACCTGAATCATTGTACTGAATTATTTTACAAAAAAATGGCTTTACACGTTCCTAAAGCTCCGGGATTCGCTCAGATGTTAAAAGAAGGGTCGAAAGTAAGTTTGATTCGTGAGTTGTAGTCGTTTAATAGGCTTAAAACGCTTACGGCGTGAGAAAGTCACATGTGGAGCGAACAATAAAAAATCATTTTTCAGCACTTTTCCGGACTCGAAGAAGCAGTTTACCGTAATATAACAGCGTGCAAGGAATTAGCTCAAACCGTTCGATCTGCTTATGGACCAAGAGGCATTAAAATGAAATTATAAAATTATTTTTTTACATTAATTATTATTATGTCCATATTAGGTATGAATAAAATGGTTATCAACCACCTCGAGAAATTATTCGTGACAAACGATGCAGCGACCATTATAAAGGAATTGGATGTAGGAAAAGTGAAATTATTATAATTTTGTTTGTAATAATTAATTTTATTACGTAGGTTATTCATCCAGCGGCTAAAATGGTTATTTTTGGGTCCAACATGCAGGAACACGAAGTTGGGGATGGAACTAATTTTGTTATAATCTTTGCGGGCGCTTTATTGAATGCCGCCGAGGATTTATTACGAATGGTAATGAATTTTGGTTTGTAATTAATTTTAAATGATTTTTTTGGGAATATTTACAGGGTTTGAGTCCTGGCGAAGTGGCTGAAGGGTACGAGATGGCTTTGAAGAAAGCGTTAGAAATTTTACCGAGTAATTTTTTTTAATTTAAATTTTTTAATTATAAAATGTAAAATTTTTATTTTTATTTTTAGATTTGACGTGCTACGAGGTTAAAAGAATGGTCGAAAGTGAAGCTAGTAAAGGAATCCACGCAGCTGTTATGAGCAAACAGTATGGAATTGAAGATTTCTTAGCTCCGTTAATTACTCGCGCTTGTGGTAGGATATAAAATGAAAGAAAAATATTTATAAAATCGATTTAAAACGTTTTTTTTGCATTTTAGTATCAATTTTACCTAAAAAAGGATTTTTCAATGTGGATAACGTTCGCGTTTGTAAAATTTTGGTAAGAAAACGCTTTTTTGATGAGAAATTTTAATTTTTAATGAAATTTTTTTTATAGGGTTCGGGAGTTCAGAATAGCGAGGTTGTTTCGGGAATGGTTTTCAAACGGGAAGTCGAAGGCGACGTTCAGAAAGTAGCGAAAGCGAGAGTTGCGATTTATTCTTGCGCCGTGGACAGTTTACAGACCGAGACGAAGGGAACTGTTTTAATTCACAGCGCTAAAGAGTTGATGGATTACAGTAAAGGCGAGGAAAGCATTTTAGAAGAAGTAAAATGATAAATTTGAATTTTGATCGATTTTTTTCTAATAATTTTTTTATTTATTTAGCAAATTAAAGGTTTGTCCGATGCTGGGTGTACGGTTGTAGTGTCCGGTGGAAAATTCGGAGAAATGGCGCTGCATTTTCTGAATAAATACAAAATAATGGCCGTTCGCGTCATGTCCAAATTCGATTTGCGACGGTTGTGCAAAACCGTTGGTGCAACGGTCATGCCGAGATTGGTAAACGTTTTGAAAGTTAAATTTAATTAATTTTTTTAACGTAAATTCGTTTCAGAACGTTCCAACGCAAGAGGAGTTGGGATTTTGTGACCAAGTTTACGTCGACGAAGTCGGAGACACTGCGGTCGTTGTTTTCAAACAAGATAAAGACGAATCTCGTATTTCGACCATCGTTATTCGCGGGTCCACCGATAATTTAATGGATGACATCGAAAGAGCAGTCAACGACGGTGTTAATACGTTTAAAGTTTTAGCTAGAGTGAGTGGAAAGTTTTTTTTTAAAGTTGGAATTGAATTTTAATGAGAAATTTTAATTTTTTAGGACGGAAGACTCGTTCCTGGAGCCGGAGCGACCGAAATCGAACTCGCGAAACAAATCAGTACTTTTGGAGAAACGTGTCCAGGATTAGAGCAATACGCGATTAAAAGTTTCGCTATTGCTTTAGAGACTTTACCAAAAACATTAGCAGACAATGCGGGATTAAAGGTGAGATTTAATTAAATTTTAGTCAATTTTTACTAAAAAATTTTAAACAGACAACGGAAATGCTCTCAAAATTATACGCGATGCATAACGAAGGAAAAGCAAATTACGGAGTCGATATTGAGGTATCTTTTTAATTTTTAATTTTTAATTTTTGTTTATTAATTAGTTGTTTATTTAGAACGAAACTGGGATGGTCAAAGACGTAACTGAAGATGATATTTATGATCTTTACCTCAGTAAATTCTGGGGAATGAAATACGCAACTTCGGCCGCTTGCACCATCTTAAAAGTCGATCAGGTAATTTTTAAGAAATCAAATATTTTACTTTTATTATTTAATTTTTTTAATTAATTTTTAAAGATTATTATGGCCAAACCAGCCGGAGGACCGAAACCGAGAGAAAACGCCAACAGAGACGACGATTAAATACGTTAAGATTAATTAATTTTCCACGTTTATTTTATATATCTTAGTGCTATGTCAGTCGCACGAATTGAATAAAGTGTCTGCTTCATAAATAATTCCTTTTAAGTCGATAAAACAGAAATAACATTTAATTGCGACACACAGCTGTTTTATTTACACGAACTTCCTGATATTTCAACTCAGATTTACCTCATCCAAACACTGATAAACTGATTTAAATCGATTGGAACTTATTATCGAGTGAAAGTGAGTTTTATTATCTTATCTTTTGTTTTGCTGGAAACAATAACGCTTTCGGTTTATTTTAAACTTTTACTATCCGTCGTCAGTTAGCGCTGCGGGTCGTATTGGGCAATTTTGATAATCCATGTGGTGCGTCCACCAATTTAAACCGTCCATGACGCTATCATTCGCACTTTGATTCAGCATGATCTCTTGATAGTTCGAATTTAAGTTTACTGACTTATTTGTAGGTTCATCTACAACCGAGCAAACATGAACCTTACAATTAACCCGCGATTGCTCGTAATCAAAGCTCATTATTTCCTCTTTTTTGCCGGTAACTACCATAATTATCCTTTTACCAAACGTTTAATCAATTTTCCAGACAAAATAATAATAATTTTAATGCATTTTCACGTTTTATTTCAGCCATAAGTTGCCTGATGCCATTTTTACCCGTCTACGTTCAAAAACTGGGGCTGACGAAAGCCGACCTGTCAATCATTTACTTCATAATGCCATTATCGACCATAGTCGCCAAACCAATGTGCGGTAATTTAGCCGATTGGCTTCGTCGACACAAATTAATATTCCTGGCAAACCTGATCCTCACGGCGGTGTCATATTTTGGAATTTCATTCTTCCCAAACCTCCGGATAAGCATCGACCGACACTTCAACGCATCACTCTCTTGCGACAGAACAAACCTCACGCTTTGCCCATCAGAGCCATTCAAATGCAGAACAAACGCGATTTCGTGCAATATAACAAATTATACCACCATTTCCCTACCAGAAACTCAAGAAATAACGTGTACGAGTCTAGTCAACGCTTCTTCGGACCTTTTTGAATGCAATTCTTCAGTGCAATGTCAAGTTTCGTGCGAAAACGAAGCGACGGTCAACTATTTCCTACTTTACTTTTGTATGGTGATCAGTGCAATGGCGGTCGGAGTGTCAATAGCACTAGCCGACACAATCGCATTCCATTTATCGACGATAGAAAACGTGAGTTACGGAATTTCCAGACTCTGGGGATCGATCGGATGGGGTCTTTTCGCCATAATAACCGGCTACGTTTACACCCAAACGGACTTCGGACAAGTAGAAGAAGGAATAAATCCCGTTTTTTATATCTTCATAGCCATTTGTGCGGCCGACGTGGCCGTCTGCACGCAATTACGGATTGGCGAACTCCCAAAACCGCGACACATGTTGAAAAATCTCACCGGAGTTCTCCGAAAACCGTTTTTCATCCTTTACACGACCGCCGTTTTCGTCATGGGTCTAATGACCGGTGCTTTGTGGACGTTTCAGATGGTTTACGTCGAGGAATTGGGCGGAAGTCCTCTGCTTTTTGGGTTTATTATGGGCGTGCAGTGTTTTCTGGGAGAACTTCCCATGTTTATAATTTCCGATTGGTTATTAAAGAAGATCGGAGATGTTCAGGCGATGCCGGTTTGCGTCGCCTGTTTTGCAATTCGGTATGTTTCTTACTCGTTTTTGGGAAATCCGTGGTTCATTCTTCCGTTAGAGTTGCTCAATGGCGTCACTTTTGGTTTGTTTTTCGCTGGGATTGTTTCTTTCGCTAGCATCAACGCACCGCCCGGGATGTCAGCGACGATGCAGGGAATCGAGCAGGGAGTTTATGAAGGATTTGGTAGGTTTTTATTATTTAAAAAAAATTATTTTTTTATTAAAAATTTTTTTTTTTTTAGGGTTAGGGTTTGGTAGTTTAATAAGCGGACAAATGTACGAACACTTTGGGGGCCGGAACATGTATTTGTATTTAGGAATTTCGGCCGCTTGTTTTGTATTCGTATACGAAGTTTGTGTATTTATACTCAATCGATTCGATCCGAATTTGAGAAATGAAATCGAACTCAGACGGGTAATTTGATGTTTAATTTTAATTTTAATTTTTTTTTTTAATTGATTTTTTTAATTTCTTCAATTTCAGAAAGTTTCGACCGAAGAAATCGATTCAAAAACAGAAATTGCGTAAATTAATATATTTTTTATGCAAATTTATAAATTCCTTTTGCATACGTTTGAAATATTTGTTTATTAAAGTATTTAATTTTGTTTACACGAAAGCGATGCTTTATTTACACCCAACAGAAGCGCTTTAAGATTCGATTCGAAAACCGATCAATGAAGGAACTAAAAATAAAACTACAATCAATACCGCCTTTTCGGTTTCCTTCAAAGGATAAAAAAAGCAATTAATTAACAGCTACTTCGTTTTTGTCAAAGCAATTTGGCGCAATAAGATTTTTTTAATTAATAAATCAAAGTTTACTATTAACGCTTAATGCTGCGAATGAAAATAAAAAAGCGTCGACAAACGAGTTCATAAAAACTTTATTCGCATAACTCGTTTTGATTAATCACGTAATTTATATCTGACAAAAATGTCGTCGAGGAAGTTTGAATTTTTCAAATTCCGTCACACGAGGGCGTAAAAGGCGCGAAAAGTATTTCATTTTGCAAGATGGTGCTGACGATTTTAAGGGCACTGGATGCCTTCCTGCGCGCCAATAAAATGGAAATAGAAGAAATGAAGTTGAAGTGGGAAGTCGACCGTCCGATCCAGACTTTGTGCGTGGGAATTAAGGAACGTTAACCCGAGCGCTGTAATTTGATGTTTACGTCGAATTACGTTACTGCGGCGACGATTACAATCGATTCGGTCGTTAATTAGGTAAATTTTATCGTAATTTAATTAATTCATTACAGTTTAAGAGCCGATGTACCTTGTCGAGCGAAAACGAGTGGATTGAGTGCGCGGTTGGGAGCAGAAAGGGTAAAATGTCCCTAAAGTAAAGCATTGTGGGCGTCAAGGTCACAGTCTGCATTGACAATTTAATTTCCGTTGAAAAACGGAATTCGCAATAAGAAACGCGGAAGAAGGGAAGGAGTTATTTGCACGAAATTTCATTAATTTTATTTGAAATTTTTTTATTGTGTAATAACTTTTATTGAATTCATTCGTGAAAATTACAGATAATTAATTTTAATTCTTCAGCGCTCGATTCGTATCTGGTAACCTTACAAACGGATCAGACAGAATGATTGATGTACTTCTACGAACAAGGTCAACGTGAAATTGCGTAAAAAACCCTTTAAAAGCTCAACTCCTTGACATCCACTTGTGTATTTTTATATTTTTTTTCTTTTTTAACTGCGCCATATTTAACCCAGATAAAGTTTGTTTACGGTTCAAAGTGCGCGTATTATCTCGTAGTTATCAACAAATTTAAAAAAACTTAAAACAATTTACTCTTTTCTCTAGATCCATTTATTCGCATCGGGACCTCCCCAAATTTGAAGGTGGAATAAACTGCGCCATTCGCCGCCGAGCCGAGTTGAGTAAACCATTAGTCAAAACACAAGCGAGCACTTTTCGCCGATCGTCTGAACGAAACACACCGGCTCCGTAAAACAACATCAAGCCATTATAAGGTAATCAACATAATTTAAGTTCAATTTAAGGGTGTTTATGAACGATAAGATAAATTTTTTCCCGTAAATGTCGCGGAAATTGAAAGAAATCGAAGAAATTCGACGAAAAAGTGAAATTTCTTTTAATAAGTAAACAAAACCTGTTGAATTTTGACATTTTTGATCGAAAGGGTTTTTTTTGTGTGTTTGAAAAACGATTTGTGTCAAAGTCACACTACAACGATGCAATTTGTCAGAATTTGGTTCGTTCGTGAAATCCGAATGCGGTGTGCCAACTTTGATTCGCTTTGCATCATTTACGGTTTTGTCTTAGCACTTTTACCAAATCGCTTCATAAATAACTTTATATCTTTACAGTTAAGATAACACTGCAGTGCTCGCTGCATTACGACGTTTGATGCATAAATTAAGCGATTTTGGCCGAGTGAGCGCAACCACGACACAAAAATAGCAAATAAAACACGCAGACGTGTTTAAAGGGTTGAAGTGAGGTGAAAAGACGAGTGAAAAGAGTAAAAAAATATAAAAACGAACCGAAAGTGAATTTGATGAGAAAATAGAGGTAAAAACGTGAAGAGGTAATAATTTTTCAAAGCACGAAAATAAATAAAAAAATACATATAAAAATCAATATTGAGTCTCAAAGGAGTGTAGGAGCGCATTTTTCATTTTTTTTTTCATTTCCTTTAGATGAAATAGGAGAAATTCGGAGAAAATGAAATTGAATTGAATACGAATTTTGTGTTTTTATTGGATGTATCGTTTGGGATTCAAAATAACGTTATAGAGAAAGAATTACCGATAATTTGATGAAAGTTGAGCGAAATGGTTGCCAAGGAAACGAGAACTGATTCTTCAGCTAAGCGAACAGTAATTGAAAGGAAAACGAAATTGGAAACGAAAGACATGAAATAATAAGAAAAATTGGATTAAAAATGGCCAATTTGTCCGTTTATAACTGGAAATTGGATTTTTAAGAAAAACGTCCATCGAAACACAAGAATCAAGTAAAAATCGATATTTATCTATAAAAAAGAAAAGAAAAAAGAAAAAATGCTGATTAGGGAATTAGTTTCCTCGTGGCGGCCATTTTGAATCGAACTTATAAAAAATTCAAACGAGACGACCGGTGCATAAGAAATGGTCAATTCACATGAAAATTGCCATTTCCTTCCGTTATGCACCCGCACAAACAATTTGAATGAAAACAAAAGTAAAACTGAGTATCACAATGGGAGCGCCGTAATTACCGAATTAATTTGCATTAATGGAGACATCCACCCTATTAGATTACACAAAGCCGCGGCTTTAAGGTGACATTTAAAGCCGTTGAGCAACGAAATCCGGCTCGAACCGGAAATCAATTATTTTGTTTACAAATTAGATGGATGGATTTAGCTAGTTACGAAGGGAAATAAAAAGTTGCACCCACAGGAATGTTTAAACGAGGAATTAGCATTACAAGTGTCAGCACTGGGTTGCCATGACAACGCAAACGTTGGTGCACGCGCTTGTTCCGTTCGTGTCATTTGTCGAGTAAATCTCTTACTTAGTAAATGGTTTTCCGTTCTCAGGGGTGTTAGCAATCCCCCTTAATTTATTTACGATTCAGTGATCCAAGTGTACAACCGTGTTTTGTTGGAACTCTTGTTTTCTCTTTCTAATTCTAACGGAAAAGTCGTTTTTTCAAATTTTGAATTTCAAAATGTTTTCAGCCATTTTTCTCGTGTGGCGATTTCTTCCGACCAGGCGAGCGACCGAGGTGCAGTGCAGGATGGACGAAAATTCGCAAAACGTGAGGGATTTACGTGCTCGACCGGCGCTGTCTCGGGTTTCCGCGCCAAACTATCGGAAACAAAAAAATCCGAAGTCGCTCGCTTCGTACGCGGCAGCTGCAGTTGCAACTTCGGTTCCGTTAATGAGGCTTTGCGGTGAGAAATTTGGTTTAAAAAAGGCTCTGACATGACGTTTTATACGTTCATCAATGTTGGGATTAAAAAGAAATTAAATTTTTATATTTTTTTTAAAGAATCGCTGCACGATAGAAGCGCCGATCAGCTGCAAGTGAAGATAAATCGATACGTGAGTTAATTTGTTGGTTCGGAATCCTCAGATGGCTCGAAATGAATTTTAAATTTTTTTAAATTTTTAATTTCAGTTGGAGAACGCGACGGCTGCGTACACGAGTTGTTTGCTTTTAGTATCGGATGACGATGGCTTTTTTTCGTGCCAGGTAATTAGAAAACTGAAGAAATGGAATTAATTAGTAAAATAATGGTTTTGAAGGTAATCGGAACTCACAGATTGAAAGACGAAATTAAGTTCCCGGTAAGTTTAATTCAATTTTAATTAAACATTCGCATCTCCGGAGGCGATTTTTGAATCCGAGCTGCGTATTTGACGAATTCAACCTTTTATTTATTTTTAAACGATAAAATAAGCCTTTTTATTGACTTTGCAGACGGAAAGCACATGTTTGAGCGAATTGCTGAAGGTGAAAACAAACAACTACATCACCGAGACTCACTTTTCTCAGGTAGGAATGGAAAGATTCGAAAAAAATAATAAATAAATAAATAAAAAGCGGCGCGGTGCAGCTAAGTGTTTGAGTTGCACTTAAATTGTACGTATCTTGGGTTTCTATGGAGAAGGATTAGTGCTCTGCTCGTAATGAGTCCTTACCCCACCTGTTCAAAGCAAACATTTGACTTTTCGCAACCGATGACGTTTTCGTCGTCATGGAAACGGGAGGCATTAATAAAATACGCGATTGGCGATTAAGAAAGTCATAAAATGATGGTGTGTGTAATTACGTTGATTAAATGGAATGATTTTTGACTTTCAGAAACAGCTGGCGACTCTGAGTGAGAAATTAGGAGGAGTTCGCATCAAGAATCTATTAGCGGTGTCTATTTTAGGCTCGAATAAACCGGAGCGAACAGTCATAGTAGCGTGTGTTTTTAATAAGAAGCAAAATAAACGGTTTGTGGTTTTAAATAAATTTAAATTTTTTTTTTTAAATTTAATTTTTTTTTTTTTTTTTTTTTTTTTTTAGTTTTACCGAAACTGATGTTGGTGTTGTTGTCGAATGTTTTCGCTACACTCGAAGTATTTTGATAAACACATTAGCATTCGAAGAGGAACGGCGTCTGAAAATTCAGTGTCAGGTGCAGTTTATTATTCTTTTGTTAGTGTTTGTGAGTTATTGGTTAAGTGTAGTGGAACGCTGTTTTTCAACTTGTTTGCACGAGTTCGTCGACTTAATGTGTAATGGTTTTTTCAGTTCTTGTGAAAGATCAATATTCTTGTTCTTGTGTTTAATTTTCGTTTTTTTTTTTCATTTCAGTCGCTTCTGACTGTCGCCAAAAATTTGTTCAGGCATTTAGGTAAGTCTCTTTTACGTTTTTTATTTTTTAAATTAAATTTATTATTTTTGGAATTGTAGACGATGTTACGGTGTTGTTACAAGAGATTATGACCGAGGCTAGACATTTAACTAAAGCTGAAAGGTTTTTTTCCTTTTTTTAAATTTTTACTTTAAAACCGAAAATGTGTTTTAGGTGTTCGTTATTCCTTTTGGATGAGGAACATCGTGAGCTGGTGGCTAAAGTATTCGATGGACAGGTGCCTGAACAAGCTCAGGGACACGAAGTAATGGAACTTGTTTTTTTTTTTTTTTGAAAAAATAATTTTTTTGTTAGAAAATAAATTGAAAATGCGCAATTTCTAGTCGCGAAGGTTAAGTTACTTAGTAATAAAGTTTTAATGTGGATTTATGTTTTAATTACAGAATGGAACTCCCGAAATGCGCATGCCTGTAGGCCAGGGTATTGCGGGTCACGTTGCAATGACTGGTGAATTGCTCAATATTCATGACGCGTATTCACATCCTTTGTTTTATAGGGAAATGGATAAAGCCACTGGATTTAGAACGAGGTAATATTTCAAAAAATTTAAAAAAATGTTTTTAATTAAAATTTTTGTTTTAAATAGAAATATTCTATGTTTCCCTATACGAGGCGAGAACGGTGAGTCACGTGACATTTGTATTTTGTTTACTCAGTGTCTACTACTGCAGGTGTTATCGGAATTGCGGAATTGTGCAACAAAGTCAACGGCTTATCGTTTACAACTTTCGACGAGGAAATTGCTATGGCGTTCTCGGTGTATTGTGGGATCAGTATAATGCATGTAAGAGGAAAAACGTTACGCAACAGCAGAAAATGACACCTGACATTTATTTCCAGTCTCTTATGTGGAAGAAAGTTCGCGATGCACATAATAGAAGCAAATTATCAAACGAATTGATGATGTACCACATGCAGGTGAGAAAATTAGAATTTTTCACGTTTTTAAATGAAAAATTAATATTTTTTGAATTTTAGGTGTCGCCGGAAGAAGTAAAATCACTGGCAGTGAAGATGATTCCATCACCGAGCGATTTCGACGCGAAGTTGTGCGATTTTTCGTTCTTCCCGCGCAACGTGACCGACCGCGACACACCTTTGGTACGGAGGACGTTGTGTGAAGAAGGAGGAGGGAGGAATAACGCAGTTGACTGCTTGACCCACAGGTGGTGATCAGCATGGCCGAAGATTTAGGATTTCTGAATCGGTGGAGGATTCGACACGACACTTTTGCCAGGTTATCATGCAATTAGGTGTGTGAAGCGGTAGCTGAGCGTTTGGACATGAACATCTGAAAGTTGTTTCTTTGCAGGTTTCTACTCATGGTGAAGAAGGGATACCGGGATCCGCCGTACCACAACTGGCTGCACGCGTTCTCCGTCGCTCATTTCAGCTATTTGGTCGTTAAGAAGTTCGAGTTGATCGAACAGGGATTTTTGATGTGAGGAAATTTTGTTTTATTTTGGATTTTGAATTTTTTTGTTTAAAAAAATTGTTTTTTGAAGGTCGTTGGAGTGTTTGGCGCTTTTTATTGCGTGTTTGTGCCATGATTTGGACCACAGGGGAACTACGAGTTCGTTTCAAGTGGAATCTGTAGGGTTTTTGATTAAATTTTAAATTTAAAAAAAAAAAATTATTTTTAATATTTTTTTTTGTTTTAGAAATCGGTTTTGGCCGCGTTGTACAGTTCGGAAGGGTCTGTGATGGAGGTAAGTGGATTAGTTGATTTTTTTTGATTTTCTAAAAATAATTTTGCTTTTTTTTTTGTTTCAGAGACATCACTTTGCTCAAGCTATGTGCGTGTTAAACACGGAAGGCTGCAATGTGTTTGAAAGTTTGTCCAGAAAAGTAAATATAATCATTTTTTAAAAATAAATAAATAAAAATTTTTATTTTAAAAAAATTATTAAAGGATTATTCGAAGATTTTGGATTTAATTCGAGATCTGATCCTCGCCACTGATGTGGCGCATCACTTACGTGCGTTGAACGAACTAAAGGAAATGGCTGATTGTAATAAGGATAATAAACTCGCTTAAAGTATTTTGAAAAATAATGAAATCCTTTGATTTCAGCTGGTTTTCAAGCGCAAAACGTAAATCATCGCAAGTTAGTGATGTGTCTGTTGATGACGGCGAGCGATTTGTCCGATCAAACGAAAGATTTTCGGTCCGCGAAGAAAATAGCGGTAAGGATTTTGATTTTGATGAAAATACAGCGCTTGAATAAATGGATGTCGTCAACAGGAACTTGTATATAGAGAATTCTTCTCGCAAGGTGATTTAGAAAAGGCGATGGGTCATAAACCGAGTCAGATGATGGATCGGGAAAAGGCATCGATACCAGAACTACAAATTAGTTTCATTTCCCACATAGCCTTACCCGTTTATCAGTAAGAAAATTTCGTTTTTTTAAATTAAATTTTTATTTCATTGTTTCGAATAGGATTTTAGCTAGAATTTTTCCTGCTGCGCAAGTTACTGTTGATGCGGTGCAAGGAAACTTAGAATACTGGCAACGGTTATCTGATTTGTACAAACGACGAGATCGAAGCACGATCAGGTCATCTTTGGATATTTTCGATGACGCTGAGCTCGAAAGAGAAGTTTTCGCCGGCTCCAAAAGTGGAGACTGAGCCATTTTGTTTTTTTTTTAGTTTTTACTGTAAAAATTCTAAATATTCGCTGTCCATCGAAAAAAAATCCTCACGCCTTATTTACATAGAAAATACCTAATATAAGACATAATTGATAGTAATTATTAATAAAATGCAAATTTATTTTATTAAAAATAGATCTAATTAGAATTAGATTTTTCTCCATTCCTAGACTGTATACGATAGTTATGTGTCATAACTTAATTTTTATTGCATTTATAATTCATTTTCTTTAAGCAATAATTTATTTTTCATTCTTTATCATCAAAGAATGTGATGGAATTTAGTCTACAAAGACAATAAAGTAATAAACACAAAATAATTTTATTTCCAATCATTTCTGGTTTCCAAAACTAAGCAAATTTATTATGCATTTCTCAGAAGCCATGATTAAAATTATAGCAAGGCATTACTTGGTAAGTACAACATTTCATGATTTTTTAATAAAAAATTAATTGCATTAAAATGTACATGGAGATCAATACTCAGCATTAATAAATGAAATATACAAATTAATGACTTCTTTGGCTTCTAACTAGCTGGAAAGTCACTTTTCTGATCGAACTTGCTTTTGTTGTTTTTCACCATGTAAATAAAACAGGAAACATCTTTATTTTCCTCCACGGGAATGGATTTGAAATGCCGCATTAACGTCTGAAAGTATTTTTGGAATAAATATCAATTTTTAAAAAGAAAATTTAAAAAATTACGTCGGCAAGTTGGGCTTTGTTGAGACCAGGTCTTGTTTGCACTTTGTAGTATCGTTTAAAACGTCTCAGTGTATTCACTTGCAGCTGAAACAAGTCGACCTAGAAACAATTTTAAGAAAATTTTCTAATTTTTTTCTAATTTTTTTAAAAACTTACTTCGGGCATGTCCACATCTTGGTCATTCGATCCCGTATCATCGTCGCTATCCTTTCGTTTACGCTTTGCCCTCACACTTTGGATGACGCTTTTATGGTAATCGCAAATGTAAATATGTCGGGCCTGAAAGTACATCACGTCACGTGCACCGAACGCGGATAAAAAAAAGCAAACTCACGTTTTGATCGATGTTTAATTTGAGTTTCCGCTGCGCAACCGTTTTTTGTATGCGTTTACTGTAACTGGCATTTCCAGCGGGCCGCGAACAACGCTCGCGTTCCTCGACCAAACAGCAGATTTGATCGTGGCTGCCTCGGCTGTCATCCTCGGTCGTGAAACCGTTCACGCTCATCGTCCCTTCGTTTCCCTGCAACAAATTCACTTGGCACAATTCCAGACACATCTCCATCTAAATTTGCGTGCTAATACGTTCATCCAGTGTTTTCCAACGTATAAATAGATTTAAATTTAAATGATTTCAATGTAAACAAGGCACGGTTGCATTAACTGACAGGTTTCGCGAATTACGTGAAATCTCGCAACGTAATTGTGCCGGATGCCGTTACCTGTGGTTGAGTTTCAAGTCGTAAAGCTTTTAGCAAGACTGCCTGTTTCAGATCACTGTCGATATTGCCGAATATGTACACCGCTAACCATAGTTCGCTGGCGCGAGTCTCGCATCGCAGAATGGCGGCTTGTCAGATGTGAGTGTCTCATGTCAGAGGTCGAAAGCTGTGATTGGTCGAATCGATGTAGCATAATAATAGATGACTGCACGTCTATTTAAGCGGTGGTGGAGATCAATTTGCAAGTGTTCCGAACGAGTGGTTACCAATTATCTCCGAAATTCGCTTCGATTCCGAGCGAAACTGCGAGAGAAAAATGCACCGAATCGCATAAATTAAATGGAGGCAATACGAACCGTACACCCGCCATACTTTCCCGCGCTGAGACCACGTGATTACGAAATCGGACGCCCATTGGCTGTTCTGTTTCGTGTTACTCATACCTATTACACATGAAGACATTTTCTATTGGCCCATTTGTGCGCTCAATCCGAAATGGACCAATGGGAAGCCAGAATTCCTTATGTGGCATCGAACAGTGCTGCTCGCTTTTCCCCGTTGCCCCGCGCGTCCCTGCTTGTATTAAGCTGTGAATCCCCTATCCATCGTTCTTCTATCTTCAACACGCAGTAGATAGGTAAGTTAAATTTGAATTTTCTCCCTTACCGCAGTCCCGATTTCTGCGAAAATATTTGACAAAATCGCGACGAGTCTAAAAAACAGATCGTCTATTTTCGAAATTCAGTTGCGACTGTGTCAAAATAGTTTGGGCGTATGTTTTCGCGAGTGGTGGCCTCGTTGGATAGGCCGTTACAAAGAAATGGCAGCCATAGATTTCTAATGGGAGCCGTTCCGTCTTCATGATTTTTGCGAATATTTCGAAAAGTACCGATTGATTCACTGGAAAACTGACGTAGAAAAATAGTCGACATCGAAATGTATGGTTTTACATGAGTTAGGAAATTTTCCGCTCTTTGTATGAGTATTTTAAGCGGGTTTGAAAATGGGTCTCCTTTGTTGCATTGAAGTCTATGGCGTTGTCACTATGGCTGTGGCTATTGAGAATTCCCATTGCATTCTAACGTATAGGCCTTTCTATCCATACAAAGTGTATCGTAGGCATGAGATTGAGTTGGAACTCGCGATTAACTGATTGATATTCGAGTATGGGAGAAAAATGGGTTTGGTTTGAGTGTTTAAGAGGGAGTTTAATTCATCAGATGGGGGGAAATTGGCGTCGTTGAGAGATTTTTGACGACGTTGTTTTTCGCTTTCAAAATCCAACGTACAAGTAGGCGAGCGACTGTAATGGCCGTGGATACCTACTTTGATGCTATGGATGGAGTTGGTTCGTGAAGTTGAAAACCTTCGAACTCGCTTCGTGGCGGTTATTTCGGCTCGCTTTTATTTTAAAAATGGCTGAAATAAATTTCTCGATTTTCTTATTCAGTATGGCGGTTTGGATAGAGGTCAAACCAAGGATTTTTGTAAATGGAAGCCAACGGCTTGGTTTTGAGATTAATTTTTCCGCTTTTATTATATCAATTTTTTTGTTTTGTTTTGGTTTTACTTTTTAATTTTTTTTTATTTTAAATTTTTGGTTTTTTTTTTTAATTTAAAAAAAATTGTTTTTATAAGTTAAGTGTTTTTGATATTTTGCAGATTAATTTTTATCATCTGATCGGTTAATTCCAGAGATGGGCAAGAAAGATTCTAAGCCACGCGGTCGTATGTCTGCGTATGCGTTTTTTGTGCAGACTTGTAGAGAAGAGCACAAAAAGAAACATCCGAGCGAAACCGTTGTGTTTTCCGAGTTTTCTAAAAAATGCGCGGAAAGATGGAAGGTAAGTTTTTTTTGAATTTTTTTTTTTTTTTTTTTTTTAAAAAGGAAAATTTTATTTAAATTTTTTAGACCATGTCTGACAAAGAAAAGAAACGTTTTCATGATTTGGCAGAGAAAGACAAGAAGCGATATGAGCAAGAAATGGCCAACTACAAACCACCCAAGGGTGAAAAGGGGAAGGGCAAGAAGCGTAAGCGCAGTAAGGATCCAAATGCGCCCAAAAGATCACTGTAAGTGTGACGGAAACAAAGTGGTGATTAAAATTAAAAAATTTTTGAATTTTTTTTGTTGAATAGTTCGGCCTTCTTTTGGTTCTGTCAAGACGAGCGGCCTAAAGTGAAGGAGGCAAACTCAGATTTGACCGTGGGTGAAATCGCTAAGGAGTTGGGTAAACGGTGGAATGAAGTTGGCGAGGAATTGAAGAGCAAATATGAGAAATTGGCCGCCAAGGATAAGGCTCGTTATGAAAAAGTAATAAAAAAAATTTTTTTTTAATTTAAAATTTTATAGTGTAACGGAATTTTGAATTTTTAACAGGAAGTTGAGGCGTACAAAGGTAAAAAAGCTAAAGCTTCGCCGCAGAAAGAAAAGGCTGCCGCCAAAAAGAAAGAGTCAGACGATGACGACGACTCCGAAGATGCCGAGGAAGTGGAAGAGAACGAAGAAGCCGAGGAATCTGCAGAGGACGACGACGATGACGATGAGTGAAGTTGCAAAAATTCCGGCGAAAAAATTTTTTTGTACTTAGAAGAATTTAAAACAAAAAAATAATAATACCAATAATAATAATTAAAGAGGTAGAGGGGCCTACAAGCGATTATAATCTACCACATTTGTATTTTGTAATTTAAAAAGAAAAAAATAACTCGCCGCATTAGAGACCCGGCCAAACTAGACTGCCGAAAATGTAAATATAAAAGGTAATTGGTTTTTTATTTTCATTTTTTTGAGCACCTGTGGGGCACGCGTATGATGTTTACACTAGTGGGTCGTTTATCCCTTCGTTTATTACATAAAAATTGTTAATTTAAGAAATTGACCACTCATAGACGACAGTTGCGGTCTAAAAAAAATTTTTTGTAGCTTTTGTTTATTTTAAATTCTTTTTTATCTATAAACCGTCACTTGCAAATGAAATTCCACAAAATGTGTTTTTAATGAGTTTAATAGCGACAATTCCTGCTGGTAAATATTGTTGTACGCAACAAAAGCATTTCCATAGGATTTGGTTTAGAATTGTGAAATTTGTTGGAAACTTGCCCTTAGCTTCTGAATAAACCTCGTGTTGTCTATATGGTGTACATTCCTTCTGGATTCGTTCGGTTGGGATTTATTTAGATTTTTCAAAAATATGTGTTAGCCAGTTTAGTTTGCAGACACCTCGGACGATTTGGTGGCAGGTTTTATATTGTGGCTGGATTGTCATTTTTAAAATAAAAACATTTTTCAGACCAATTTTCAGTGTTATTCAAAATGGGAAATTATTTTATCACTTTGAGATGTTAACACAACGTATTTGTAAACTGAAGCCCTTTCAATTGACCGATTATAACAGCCTCTAGTTGATGGTTGTAATTCAATTTATGTAATAAATTCTTTCTTTTTTTTTACAAATCGTCTTTATTTCTTCTTTTGTTTACATGTCTTTTGGGTCGAGGATCATTATTTCGTCGTCGCTGCTGTCGTCGTACGTTTTTCTCTTCGGTGCGGTTTGTTTGAGAGGAATTTGTTTGGGTTTTGGTTGGTTTGTTTCGGGTAGTTCCCATTTGTTTACTTTTGTTACGACGGTGTTGGTGCCCTGAGGAGAGGTGAGGTGAGTGGAAATAAAGTTGAATTAAGTGATTTTTACGTACGAGTTCGGTTATTTCTTCGCTGCTCGACAATTCCTCCGTTTCCGAGTCCATCTCGACGTTTTCCGGTTGTGTTTTTTCGATTTTTGTGTGGGAATTCGATTTGTTTCTGAATATTTTGTCTACTACGATCGAATTGGCGAAACCGTTCGTTTCTCCACGTAATCTGCGAATAAATTAACGTTATTTTGTATTTTTTTAAAAATAATTATTTCATACCTTCTTTCCGCGTCGTCACTAAGAGCCTTTTTTATCATGGCGGTTAATTCAGTCACTCGATTCAACGCTATTCTTCTGCACGGAAATATCTGATCTTTGATTAATAACATTTTACCGCCGATGAAATGCAACGAACAGAAATCCCTTCGCGCGTTCATCGCTACGACCATTTTGGCTTCCATCACTCGCTCTTCTAATTCGGCCGGATCCACCAAGAAGGTATCGCTAATTATTAAAAAAATTGTAATTAAAATGTAAGTAACTTTATAATTATTTTACCTTTCAGAGAAAAAAGCGAAAGTAACGCAAAGTGGCATATGGTAAATTCCTAAAGGCAACGGTTCTTTCTCCTCGATTGGATGCTGGGATTAAATTACGCTTTAATTTATTGATTTTGTAATCAATTTTCCACTAACCTCGATAATTCCTTCTGCCGTTACAGTTACATCTGGTCTTTTAAAGTGAGATAAAGCAGTAACGGCAGCGACCGTTGCACAATCGACGATACTTCCGTCGTGATTCAGTACGTGTAGCTCGACACGTATGCACCAAACCTAAAAATGTATTTATTAATAAAAATTATAACGTTTGTAGCTAATTTTCACTTTTTCTCCCGCTACGATGCAAAGCGATTCAAGATCCAAGCAACGAGAATCGAGTAAACATTTCTCCAAACGCCGATTTAGTTCCACGCCATAAAATGTTAATCTCCCAGGCTCGAAATTCGGTGCTGCCATTGGTGAAAGGTCTAAATTTATGTAAAATAAACCTTCGACTGGTCTCGATGCTTTCGGCGCGGTAATTTCAGCCGATACGTGCGCCGTAACTCTATAGGATTTGATTTATTGAGTATCTCATTATGGTTTATTTATTATTGTTGTTACTTTGTTTTTCCCAGATTTACTTGACACCATCCTCTGTCAGCACCGAAGTAAATTTCGACGTCTCTGTAATCATTTCTTCCCCTTCCATCAATTCTCTGTAAAATAAAATGTAAATACAATGACTTGAAACTAAAATCGAAGTTAAGTACCTTTCTCTGGGTAGTCGCGTCTCGTATAAAATCTCGCTCCGAATTTGTCAGTATAATTTCTTTAACAAAACTCATTATTATTTACAAATCTTTCTTGGATTTGTACCGTACATGTGCTTTAAAAACAATCTATTCGATCGCTAGCGTCGCAAGTGTGTGATTACGTAAGTCAGCACGAGCGTCGTTAGAAACTAAAATCCGCACGATGCCGGATTTATAAAACACCACAAATTTCCGATTTGAATGAAAACATTCGAGTCTCCGAAATAAATCACAATTTTCTTTATCACCCAATCTGAAACTCAACACAATTCAACCCAAATCCATTCTCTCCCACACGTTCAATTCTTTTATTTACCAACAAAAACAACAGAGTATCGTGCTGTCCCTAGTTTTAATTCTTATCAGACCACCGCCATTTGGATGTATGGTCGGTAGCGGCGATAACAAAAAGAAGCTCAACTCTTTCTAATTCAATGTAGTCAGTATAACTTCAACCACACACTCGTCAGCCATGGTAATTAGGCGTACTTATTCAGACATGGAAAGACTCGAAGGTAAATACAATTCAACTTAATATCACAATTTGTCGTAACCAAACACGTAATCACTCGTCAACTCGATCCTAATGTGACCCTGTGGGAACAGATGTGCCACATTTGTGAATAAAACCCCATTCATAAACTCAAAAACAAACTATCACACAACTCAAACCCACGTTTTGACCTGCACGACACACAAAAACACACAAAAAAACACAAAAACTCACAAAAACCCACAAAAATCAATTAAAACTTGATTAAAAATTAATTAAACATTAAAATATTAAAGATATAAAATATTCCCAGCTGTTTTACAACATATTTCGTAATAAAACAGGTCTGTTTACATTTTGTAATTTATTACGAAATGTCCATTAAAAAGAAATAAAAGTCGAATTGTTTACAATGGGTCAACGCCCCTTTTTCTTGGCATTTGTCCACGAATTGTCGGTTATGTCGAAGTATTTTCTTGTTTACATCGTTTTTATGTGGTAAACGCGATTAGTTGATTCGGGGAATTCGTCGATGATGAAATTTAATTAATTTTAGTGATTACGGCCATTTTTATTGTTTTTATCGCAAAAAACAGGGTTGTGGTGATAAAATGAGTGAAAGCATTAAATGACAGAGTAGGACATGCATTTTAAATGTCAGTGAGTGTAGTTGGTCGTCTGTGAATGGCATGACATTTTATTTCTCCACTTGGTTCATTCCAAATGCATTTTTGTGTTGGTGAGTGTGGCAGTGTTTAAACTAGCCTTGTCCGACATGGTGGAAGTTAGTGCTGGTGCATCTGCTGTTGAGGATGGGAGGAAGGGTAAGGAAATGAAGTTTTAGAGTTTTGTTGAGGTTTTCTGATGTTTAGGGTGTGGAATTTGTGTTTTTTGAGGGGAAAAGGGGAGGAATGTTTGAGATTTTGGGGGTTTTTGCTTGAAAAATGTTGGAAAATGCACGAAATTGTGAAATTTTGTTGGTTTTTCACTTGAAAAATGAAGGAAGTTGTGGATTTACGTGTTTTTGTGACTTTAAAATGTTTAAAATTGTGAAATTCTGTGTTTTTTAACACTAAAAACGTTTGAAATTGTGAAATTGTGCGTTTTTATGTAAAAAAATAACAAAAATTTGTTACATTTTTAGCAGAAAAATATAGGAAAACACTTTTATTCCAACAATTATCTGGATAATTACAGGAAAAATGAAATTTTCTGCTTTACAACTTGGAAAAATGTCAAAAACGAGTAATAACATACATAAAAAAAACAGAAACAAATTTATGTGGTTTAAATACAGATTTATTGACTCGCCAACTTCAAAATCCCGTCACTAGAACCCCCTACAGACAAAACAAACTAAATCAATACAACTTTAACATAACATCCACAACAAACAAAACAAAACAAAAAAACAAAAATACAACTTCAAACAAATATAAACAAAAATACCATCACGGAAACACAATATCGATTTCAAACATAATTAAAATTTAACAAACTTTAATTACACTAATTTCTCTCTCAATTCTCTCCAAAGTCTCAAAGTGAGTAACTTTTGGTGGATGAGGCGTCGTTTCTGTCCATTTCCATCGTCATCCAAGACCCGAAGCATTTCAGGCGAAACTCACTTTTTCTCCCGTTTTTCCGGTACTTAAACATAAATAGAATAAATAGTTATAAACACCTTTATAACATTTAATGATTTTATCATAAATAAACTTACTAATCGACCTAGTTATGTGTTTCTCGTTTCCATGGGAATTGAATACTAAAAGAAAACGACACGAACAAATTTGTCTTGTCAAAAAGCGCCGTAAAATTTTTATTTTACAATGATACAGGTGAAGGTTTATCCGATTGAATGTCTGCCAAAAAAGAGTAAGTTTGTTTCGTTTGTCGTGTTAAGTAGTTGCGATCGATCGTTATTGCGCAACCGGTTCAATTTTTAAATCAGTCGTGCGCCGGGTTTGTATGGGGTAACGCTAAAACCAGATTCGGCCCGTTTGGCTAATTTGATGGGAAAAATATCGTTTTTTGATGGAAAAAATGGATTAATTTGAAGGTTTTTAATTTTTAAGCCCCGACATTTTGTTTGTTATTAATTGAAGCCGAACCGGTTCGCCCGAGTACCCGGATGAAACCGCATCGTGTTGTTTTGATGCGTCGCGAGTCGATAAGTTTATTTCGCGATTTTTATCATTTCAAGTTCAATGCCACCTTTTATTTCCCGTGCCGAGCATGAACGTTTACGATTACCCGGTCCAAAACGGTCAGTACAACCCTTTACCCCCTTAAAAAAAAATTAAAAAAATATGAAAACCACCATTTTCTCTTAATCCCCACCTAATTTTCTTAAAATTCCATTTATCTCGGTGTAATTAACCGAAAATTGACGAGAGATTAATCATAAACTGTTGCTAGGCATTGACGTAATCATTCCTCCCTCCACCCCCCCTCCCGGTTACCAGGGGCAACGTGATGTTAAGTTTAGGGGATAACGAATAAAACGAGTCATTTCATTGAGGTCCTCCGCCGTCTTGACTGCTCTTCCATCTGTTTTAATCCCGTGAAGTAGAACGGCCATTTATTTACTCGTTTGCCGCCATTTTTTCCTCGCACCGAGCGAAAATCCGTTGACGTTTGTCCATATTTGTTTTGTAACTGCGTCACGTGAGGATCCGCCCAGTCGCTTGGATTTGATGAAAAAATAGGCTCGGACACAGGATTTCCTCGAATTTCGGATATTTATTGATTTTTTAATGATAATCCCCCGACTTTGACCCAGTGGCGCCCACCGGCGACACGGGGAACGAGTTTTGGAAGTGATGTTGTTTTATTAGTTAAATGTCACGTTTTTGTTGTTTGTGACATGCGAGCTCCAGTCGCGACCATTTCAGGTGAATGTTGTGGTTTTTTGGGGGTTTTGTGAGGGAAATTGTGGGGTTTGTGGCGATGACGTGATTTAATTATTTTTTTTTTATTTTGCAGATGACGAAGATGATGATCAGACGTCGGGGGTCACGGAGTTGCCAGAAGCGTCACAACAGAGAATTATATTTATCAACAGACCACAACCACAGAAATTTTGTACAAATAAAATTAGGTAAAAAGATTTTTTTTTTGAAAAATGAAAATTTGAATTTTTTGAATTTTGTTTGAATTTTTTGTAACGGTTTTTGGTTTGTTTTGCAGCACTGCCAAATACAGTATGATGTCTTTCTTGCCAAAGTTTTTGTTCGAACAATTTCGACGATACTCGAATATTTTCTTCTTATTTATTGCCTTATTGCAGGTTTGGAATTTTTTCATTTTCGTAATTAGTTGAGTTGTGCGCTGCTGAGTGCGAAATGAGTTTTGAAATTTTAAATTGCGTTGCGCTTGGTTGGAGGTTTCGTCATTTTGTGCTCGGTTTTAATTTTTGTTAATGTATTTCAGCAAATTCCTAACGTTTCGCCGACCGGGCGTTATACAACGGCCGTTCCGTTGATATTCATTTTCACTGTGTCTGCGTTGAAAGAAATAATCGAAGATTACGTAAGTTTTTGAAATGTCGGATGGTTTTGGTTATTAATTGATTGATTTAATCAATTTTTTATGCAGAAAAGACACAGAGCGGATGATTTCGTGAATAATTCGGAAGTTTTAGGTAAAATTTGTGGGTTTTAAATTGAAATTTTGGATTTTTAGATGTTTTTACATTGAAAATTTGAGTTTTTACAATTTTTTAAGACGAATATTTGAATTTTTTGACAGTTTACATTGAAAATAATGAATATTTTGAGGTCTTAGATTAAAAATTTGATGTTTTTCATCGATCATTTTTTTAAATTTCAGTTTTTCGAGACGGTACATGGAAAAGTCTAAAATGGACAGAAGTAGCTGTAGGAGATATATTAAAAGTAGCGAACGGTCAGTCATTTGCCGCGGACATAGTACTCCTTTCATCAAGGTAAAAGAAAGCAAACATTTTTTCATCTTAATAAAATTGATTTTCCTTGCACAATTAATCAGTGAACCTCAGGGTATCTGCTACATTGAAACAGCTAATTTAGACGGTGAAACTAATTTAAAAATTAGACAGGTAAGAGGAAGTAATTAAAGTAATCAACTCGTTTGGATTAATCAACCGAATTTCACGTTCAGGGAATTCCGGAAACAGCTCGGGTGTTGACAACTGATGAATTGCAACAATTTATTGGCACTTTGGAGTGCGAATTACCAAATAAAGCCGTTTACGAATTCGCGGGCAACGTTCGTTTGTTTGGAAAACAGTTGAGTTTATTTAATTTTTAGTTTTTTGTTGGAATAATTCGAATTATTCATAAAGAGCTTTTCCGCTCGGACCCGACCAAGTTCTGTTACGCGGTGCTAAATTGAAAAACACGACATGGGTTTTTGGTATTAATTTAATTAATAATTTTCCGATTAATTTACTAATGCTTGACGCTTTTTTAAAGGCATAGTAATTTATACTGGACACGAAACTAAATTAATGATGGCAAGTAGTTTGAAGGAAATGTTTAAATTTGTTGAATTAATTAATTTCTGCTCGTAGAACACTCTACAAGCTCCTCTAAAACGATCAACTGTTGATAAATTGACTAACATGTGGGTCAGTGTCGAAAAATTTAAAAATTTAAAAAAAATTTTTTTTTTTTTGATTTTTTTGAAAACAAAATTTAAATTTTTGGATTTTTTTTTATAGATAATTATGTTGTTTATTCTGCTGGTTATCTTGTGCTTAATCAGCTCAGTTGCCAGTGAGCTTTGGACAAGTCCTCGCATCGAACGTGATTGGTATCTCGAGCTGAACGGTGAGTTTTGGAGAAAATTTAAATTTTTTGATGATTAAATTTGATTTTTTTGAATTTCCAGACGAAGGCAGCGTAAATTTTGGTTATAATTTCCTAACATTCATCATCTTGTTCAACAATCTCATTCCAATAAGCCTACAGGTGACTCTGGAAGTCGTGCGGTTTATTCAAGCGATATTTATTAACATGGTAATTTCATTTCCTTCAATTTTATAAACAAAAATTACATTTTTTTTCTTTCAAGGACCTCGAGATGTACCACGAACCTTCAGACACACCTGCCATGGCACGGACATCCAACTTGAATGAAGAGTTGGGCCAGGTGCCAATTCCGAGCGATTTTTATCACTCAAAACTCATTTTTTGCCTTTTTTTATTAGGTGAAATACATCTTTTCGGATAAAACCGGCACCTTAACGAGAAACATAATGGAGTTTAAATTATGCAGCATCGGAGGAAGGAAATACGGGTGTGTTGGCCTTGAATTTCTGTTTTGAATGCATTTTTATGAATTTTTCATAGAGACGAGTCGGGAGATTCGTTTGAAGCCCTCGTAGATGAGGTTAAGAGTGGAAAAGTAAGATTTTTGAATTTTTGATAAAAATTTAAATAAATTTGAATTTTTTTGATTTTTTTTTAGGGTTTGAGTGCGGTTATAAAGGATTTTCTTATTCTGTTATCCGTTTGTCATACCGTTGTTCCGGAACGTAATCGTGATGATGAAAACGTTATTTATTACCAAGCAGCATCTCCAGGTAAATGCCAAGTTGATTAAAGTTGCATGATATTGATTTTTGCAATTTATAGATGAAGGTGCTTTGGTTCGTGGTGCTAAGAAATTAGGATTTGCCTTTAACGTCCGAACGCCTAAATACGCTATAGTCGATGTGGTACCAAAAAAAAAAATTTAAATAAAATTTTATAATTTTTAACAAAATTTGATTAAAATTTCAGTTAGGAGTCGAAGAACGATACGAAATTTTAAATGTTCTTGAATTTACGAGGTAAAAAGAGTATTTAAAGTGAAATTTTTATTTATTTATATTTATTTATTAATTTTTAGTTCAAGAAAACGAATGTCAGTCGTAATCCGGAATCCAGACGGCCAAATTAAACTTTATTGCAAAGGCGCTGTGAGTATTAACTTCCTTTTATTACGTTACTATTTATTTATGATGTTTGTTATGTTTTCTAGGATACGGTCATTTACGAGCGCCTGGGAGACAATCAGCAGTATCGTGACGTCACTCTGAAACACTTGGAAGAGTTCGCGGTCGAAGGTTTTCGAACATTGTGCTGCGCCGTGTCGAATATAACCGACGAATTTTATCAAGTAATTAATTTTTAATGTCGTAAATAATAAATACAATTGATTCGCATACTTTTAAAGGAATGGCAACAAACGTACCACAAAGCGAGCATTTCTGTCCAGTATAGAGAGAGGAAATTGGAGGAAGCGGCACAACTTATAGAAAATGTAAAAATTTTAAAAAATTTTAAAAATATTTTTTTTGTGAAAAATTTTGGAAAATAGAATTTGGTGTTACTTGGAGCGTCAGCTATTGAAGATAAACTTCAAGACGGGGTCCCCGAAGCCATCGCTGCTCTTTTAAAAGCCGACATTCGTGTGTGGGTTCTTACCGGAGACAAACAAGAGACTGCGATCAACATTGGGCATTCGTGTCGTCTCTTACAACCGAGCATGCCACTTCTTATCATAAACGAGGATTCTCTCGATGTAAAAATTTTTAAAATCGATTTTTAAAATTTTTTATTAAAAAAAATTTTTCAGAGTACGAGAGAAGTTATTCACAGACACGTTCACGAATTTGGAGACCAGCTGAGGAAAGATAACGAAGTCGCGTTAATTATCGACGGAAAAGTAAAGAAAAATTGTTTTTTGGTTTTTTAAATAATAAAAAATGTTTTTTTTTAGTCTCTAACTTACGCCTTGACTCACGACATTCGCACTGATTTCTTGGATTTGGCCATTTCATGTAGATCAGTGATTTGTTGTCGAGTGTCTCCCATCCAAAAGTCAGAAGTGGTGGAATTAGTGAAGAAATCGACGGTCGCGGTCACGTTGGCCATCGGAGACGGAGCAAACGACGTCGCTATGATCCAAGCAGCGCACGTCGGTATCGGAATTAGTGGTGTGGAAGGGTTACAAGCTGCTTGTGCCTCTGATTATTCTATAGGACAGGTAGAAATTCGTTTATTTTGAAAAATAATTTTTTTTTAAATTTTTTTTTTTTTATAGTTTCGGTACCTCAATAAGTTACTGTTCGTTCACGGCGCTTGGAGTTACGATCGTCTTTGTAAACTTATTTTATACTCGTTTCATAAAAATATCTGTTTGTATGTAATTGAGGTAATATTAACAGTTTTTACTTAATTTTTATTTATTTATTTAATTTATTTAATTTATTTCAGTTATGGTTTTCCATAATGAGTGGCTGGTCTGGTCAAACGCTTTTCGAGCGGTGGACGATTGGATTATACAATGTGGTAAATTAAAATTAAAATTTTGATAATTTTACGTTAACTTTTTTAAAATTTAAATTTTTTTTAAATTTTTTTTTTTTTTTTTTTTTTTTAGATATTTACGGCAGCTCCTCCTTTGGTTATGGGTCTGTTCGACCGAATGTGTAGTGCGGAAACGATGATGAAATTCCCCGCGCTCTATAAACCTTCGCAATGCGCGCAGTTGTTTAACGTTAAGATATTTTTGGTTTGGATCGTCGACTCCATTTATCATTCCATTTTACTCTTTTGGTTGACCATGTTTGCCATGAACCAAGACGTGGCCTGGAAGTCGGGCCGCGATGGCGGTTACCTTGTTTTTGGTAATATGGTGTATACAGTAAGTGTTTTAGTTGTAAAATAAATTTATTTTGAAATTAAATTGAAATTTTATTATTTTTTTCAAAGTACGTCGTCGTAACCGTTTGTCTTAAAGCTGGTCTTGAGATGAACACTTGGACATGGGTAAAAATTAACATTAATTTGAATAAATTAAAATTTTTAATTTTTAATTGATTTTTAATTAATTCCAGGTTACGCATCTTGCCATTTGGGGAAGCATTGCGAGTTGGTTTCTATTCCTGTTAGCTTATAGTAATTTTTGGCCCATAATTCCAGTCGCGCCAGACATGTGTGGAATGGTATTAAGCCATTTTTTATTTAAATTTCGATAATTTTGAATTTTTTTTTTATTTACAGCACGTAATGGTGTATGCATCCGCAGTGTTTTGGATGGGACTTATAATTATTCCGTTTCTTACATTATTAGCCGACATTTCAGTCAAAATGTGAGTGTATTTAAGGAAAATTTAAAAAAAAATAATCTTAAATTTTTTTTGTAGAATTCGTCGTACGATGTGTAAAACTTTAGGAGAAGCGGTCAGGGAGAGCGAAATAACGAACGTCGATCCATCAAAGGTTGTTAACAAAGCGACTAAACCGAGGTAAATCAAAGAGTTAATCTCGCACGAGCAATAACTTAGTTTTACGATCATTTAATATGTAATTTATGAAATAAATAGATTAACAGAAACAGCTCGGCTCTTAAAAAATGTGAAAAATGCCTTTAAACGACCAACCAGAACACCTCTCGAAGTTGAAATGCAGCGTAAGTAGTAGTTGTGCAAAATTCTATCACTATTTCGGTTTTTCTGCATGTTTATCATAAATTAAGTGAAGGACAAATTTTTTACAATTTTTTAAAATTATTTTTTTAACAGAAATTGACTCTTTCAATAGGAACTTAACCTACAATCACTAAAAAATAAATAAAACAGGGAATAACGTAAACAAATCGAACAAATGTTAACTAAAATCGATCAAACTTAATTTTATGCATGTACAGTATTAATACAGTATTATTTTGTTGAAATTTAACATTTTATTTAGTAAAACTACCAATTTTTGCATGTTTTTCTTTGATTTATAATTGTGTTTTAATTTGGTTTTGCTCGAAACTGCTTGTGGCTTTTTCAGCTCTGATGAAACCAGAAATTGTGGATGTATGACGTGCATTTTTTAAAATATAAGAAATCTGGATATTGTACACGCATTTATGCATGAGGTGTTGTTTAAGTGCTTCTCACACACACGTCCTCATAGGCTTGTTGAATTTTGTTCCAGCTTCCTTCAGGAGAGAGCCACCATGTAAGTCCATCTTAGCGCCCGTTTGGCCTCCATTTTGGCTACAATTTGCTTGGCTTTGCTATTCTTATCTTATTTTTTATATTTTTTAAAAAATCCTTTAGTATTTCACATTTTCTCATATCAACTTTAAAAAAACTTGCCGTTTATTTTCATCGCGTTTGATTATCTTTTAATCTTCTTGTGTTCCGACCGGTTTTTGAACTCTTCGTTATGTTTTTTTTCTTTGAATTTATTTTTTAGATGGTTACGCATTCTCGCAAGAGGAACACGGTGCATTTTCTCAGGTAAATTCGATGATTTCTACGATCAGTTTGTTAGTAGAGATATTCGACCAATCAGAGCGCGGCTTTTATTTCAAATTTTAAAATTTCAAATAAAAGCCATGCTCTGATTGGCCGAAACTCGCTAACGAACTTTATTGATTATTTTTTGGAAATTTCGTGCGAATTTAACGTTTCCTTTGTGTTTTTTCAGACTGATGTGATTCGTGCTTACGATACAACTAAAAGCAAACCAGTTGGTCTATAAAAAGGTTTTTTTCATGTTGCTTCTGTACAAATTTTGAAAGGACTCGACGTCGGATGTCAAGTAAAATTAGAAAAGGGTTTCTATGTGTGTGTGATAAATATTTGGATTACTTTTTCATTCCGAAATAAGTGTGCCGGTTAGTATTATCATGATCCAAGTAAATTTTCAACTCTAGTCATAAAATATCAAGACAAGAACGTCCCGTTCGTTACTTAGTGTTGTCGACGTGTTGATTAAACAAAATAACCGAAATTTCAATGCAAATCCCATAATTTATTCTCATCGCTTTAGTAACCTTTAAGTTATTCATTAGTTCGGCTTCATGTTGTGTAAATAGTCGTTCATTATAAAAAATGCAAATATTTTTCTTTCGGCAACTAATCCATAGAATGTTTTTAAGGACCATCGTCTTTCTTTCTGTGTCGTCCCGGAAAATTGTTACAAATGTATATTTCAGAATGTTATAAAGAAATTATCTCGTGTACAAAATAATTGGAAATTTTATTCGTTAAGTATTTTAGAATAAATTCCATTTCCTAGAAAAGGTTTTAAGTGAATACAACTTTTGTTTATTACATAAAAAATAAGTTAAGATATTGTGAATACATGAAATTACATCGTGATCGTTTGCAATTCGGCGATTTTGTAATTCCCTATTCAAAAACGTGATTTAACTCCCATTTTAAGGCACTGAACATTATTTTTGTGTGAATATTTTGACTAGTTTAAAAATTGTTAAAAAGAAATCGCCCATTTTTTTTATCCCCGTTATAAATTTATACAAAACAAAAAATTAACAAAACAGTAACCAAAGAGTTAGGGGAGTTAGTGATAACAATCTTTAGATTAAAATGGGGTTTGAGTCTAAAATAAAGAATATAAAATGAAAGAAATTAAAAAATTTACTAATTTTGGCCCAATTTGCCAGTTTTACTCAAAATTATTTAAAAGATCAGTGTATATAGGTTCATCCACTCGTGTAAAAAGATAAAAACCAAATTTAATCGTGCAGATAATTATTTTAGGGGTAACTGATCGGGTGGGTTCATATCTCCAACGTTTAGAAATCTACTGCTTCGATACTTATCGCGAATGGCCTGCTGGGGGCATTTTGGAGCTGCGCGAAGACTTCTGTGAAGATTAATCATGCATTCTCGAAAATCCTCAGGTTTGTAGCCGGTTTTGATTCTCATATTTTCATCCTAAAGAAAATTATTTTAAATTTTAAAAAATTTAGATTCAAATTTTAACTCACCCATAATCGATCGCCAAACATGTATTGAGCAAGGTAAAGTGACGAGCCAGCGATCATGCTCGGAGTGTAACGTAAATACGGATCGGTTTCGAGTAGCGTTAATTCACATAAATACTAAAATTCAAAAAATTAATTATAAAAACAAATTTTATCGATTTGATCGATTGATTTTACCATGCTCAAATACTCCACACTATCACTTGCTTCGGCCAGTTGACAAAATTGGCGTAGAAAACAAAGGGGGGTCGGGATTGCCATATCAAACGAAAGGACTTTCAAAACCAAATGTTCCATTCGTAAAACCTGGTTTTTAGTGTACGTGTCGTCCGTGATGAAAACAAACTCGCATAGGTCTGGTGGGTAAATCTCCTCGTATTTGCTATTGATTTAAAAAATTAATTCGATTCATTTTTTTTTTAATTTAATAAAAACTTACGATGCGATGAACATGCATGCTGTACCAACTAGTTGAAGTTTACCACGCAAAACCGCCATAGTAGATAGAAATCGATCGACGTAGTTAATAGCTAAATAAAGCGTTTCTCCGCCCAATTTGTATTCCTCACCAACTTCGACTAACCAGTCGACCAAAATTGAACGCATCGATGGTGAAATGTCTAGTTGTTTCCGTAAATAATTCGGTTTCGGTCGATTTTTCAGCTGTTAAAGTTAATTAAATTAAAATTTCCGTTACTTTTCAGAGAATTTCATCAACTTACTTCAGCATTTCGCAAATACGCGTAAATATCCTCTGCATACTGAGGCGTGAAAATTTGATCTAAAGGACTCGGTTTCAAAGTTTCGGACATGGATTCATCCACAACCATTGGAGATTCTGTAAAAAATCAACAAACTCGTTAAAACAAAACAAAAAAAGCCAACTTTTTTTCTTCCAACCTTTGCCATCATCTTCGTAAATTTCTTGACTGATCACGGACAACGGCTGCCTCTTAGTTTGCACTAAATCCGTAATCCCAGGATGAATTTGTAAACGGTGATGTGTGCTCGAATTAGATGGAATGTTTTGTCGTTCCGTGTCACAATGAATCGTGAATGACTGGTTTTCGCGCAATGATTTACTTATGAACGGTGCGGGCAATACTTTTTTCTCTTCCTGATTTTTATCACACACTAAATTCTGTAATTTAAAAAAAAATTAATATCTTTCATTTCAAATAACAAAATCTTTTGTTACCTGTTTAGCTGTCCTGTAGGGTTGTTTTCGCAAAACGTTAGTGGAAATAGTTGTAAACGCGGCCCTTTTCGGCGCCTGTGGTCCATTATGAACATTTTCATCGCGCTTTACTCGTCTTGCGTGTCTGTTTTCGGCGTCGTGCAAATCCATAGCGTTTTCCGACATGATGTTGAAGGTTAACGGGTCGGCCAAACGGTTTTCCTTTTTCTTAAAATTTATGTAGCCACGATTGAATGGAAGATGAGTCTATTCTACCATCGACTGCTTGGAACGGGTAGAAAATAGCTGAACTTCTTTATCAAGTCAAAGTTCGGACTGCACGACGGGACGATTTAACGTGCAAACGTCTTTTTCGTTTGACTTGCTACAGTTAACAGTTGAATTGAAATCACCGCGTCGCGTCGCGGTCCTCTAACAGCGATACAAACGGACCAATGAGCGACCGTTTCCGTCGCTTTTTATTGGATTTAGCTGATCACGTGAGTCATTTTTCAGTTTCAAACAACTCATTTTCAAGTTGGGCATTTCTTGTCTCGTGACCTTGACTTTGAATTACTAAATTAACTTTTAATTTTTATTTAAGATAGAGATAAATCACCAAAACTAAAAAAAGTAAAAAAAATTTTTTCAAAATGGCCGAAATTCAAATTAGGAATGACGTAATGTGCACGACTCAGCAAGGTGAGTTCCGAAAATAAACAAATGACGTCATCTCAACAAAGCAGTTGAGATTTGAT